>JAFBJS010000525.1:70802-81969 GCA_016785265.1 Paraplagusia blochii | reverse complement strand
TGTGTGTGTGTGTATATGTGTGTATATATATATAAATATATATATACGATTAAATATGAGTTATAATTGGTGGTTTGGTACAGTTTTAATTTTATATATGACTATGACTTATTTGGCCGAATGTGACCCACAGGCTTCTTCTTGACTATACCAGGATTTTTATGATTCTTGAATATACCTGTATCATATTATGCTTTTGGATTTCGAAACTAGATTGAGGTTTTACAAGTTTTATTTAATCTGAGAAAAGTATCATCTATACAAATAAGTCTTTCATATCTACAGAAGCAAGGGTGGCCAGAGTGTTTGTGTGCATTTGTCGAGCCTGTCTGTAGAGAGCAGATGGCTCTTGGAAGTAATTCCAGGTATTTTAGATAATAGTGGGTATTTGAGAGTCCAATAATAGCCAAATCCTTCTCTGTCCATTTTCATGTCTTCTCATCCTCAAGATCTAAGGAATAGGCTAAATTATTTCACATATACAATATCACATATACAAACTTAATTCACATATCTTTACTTATGGTTAAATTAAACCAACTTCCTACAGATTTTACAGGTGCAAGTTACAGTAACTCACAGTAAAACTAGATAAATACAATCAAGATAAATTAAAAATTTATAAGAAAAATAAAGAAAACGAAACAAAAGTATTACACTGGTATTTTTATTACAGTCAGCCTTCTTTTTTAAAATTCAGATAAAAACAAAAACATCCAGGGTTTTCAGTGTCTTCTCTGCTGAAAATTTGTACAAGGTTCTTTGTGTGACATTTGTATTAATCAACTGAAAATTTGGGCAAAGTGTACAAACTCCTGCACAGGCTTTCCACTCCTTTAAGTAGAAGAGCCTTGAGGCCTGCGACTTCAGTTCAGGGTCTGAACACGCTGGATTTGTTGAATCCCAGGCTTTATGTCGGCTTACTACTTGTAAGCAAGCAAGGCTGTAGATGATTATGATGCTGCCATCACTGGCTGCTGTACTGCAGTCTCGGAATTTGCTGTCATGTTTGACTGATGTGAAACTGATGTAATAAATATAGAACACTATATACTCTTCACTACTATATTTTTTGTGATGTCCACTTATCACAGATGATGATGCATCCATGAGCTGTAATTCCATGCCAGTTACAAATTAAATGACAGCCTCCCCATCTCCCCCAAGTTCCCACCCACCCACCATCCATTAATATTTTCGGTCCCCAAAGGCTTGGGATGGCCACATGTACTTGACGGGAATAATGCATTTGTGCTATATGTGTTCAACTTCAACAACTTCAACTTCAACAACTTCAACTTCAACTATATTTATTTATAGTGCCAAATCGTAGCAGCAGCTACCTCAGGGCACTTTACAAACAATACAACACAGAGAAACAATACACACAGAACAGACAATGACCCCCTGTCCTTATAGACCCTCGCACCGGCTGAGGAACAACTCCCAAAAACCCAGGCAGGAAAAAAGGAAGAAACCTCAGGGTGATCGACAGCGGAGGGGATCCTCACCCAGGACGGGACAAACATTGGCAGCTAAAACAATCATAAATAAAAGTCAAAATCACAGCCTGATCATACAGGATAATATATTATAATTATAAAGTCCATTTTTTGGTTCCTAAGTTCCTCAGTTCCGGGTCTGGTCTTAGAGAGTTCTTGAAAGTAGGTTGGTGATGAGTAGGTGTCCATGGCTGCCCGTGGCAATCGGGTCCTGGGGAAAGAATAAAGACTCCGGGGACGTGAGGTCCCCGGCAAGGGGTGTTAATAAAGAGCAAATAAGGAAAGGGAAGGAGATAGGGATAGGGGATAGCGGTAGGAAATAGATAAATACGAAAAATGAAGGAGAGAGTGAGAGATAGAGGACAGTAATAGGGAACCTAGTATGCCACAGGGCCCCCGGCGTATTTAGGTCAGCCTTAAATGATAAATACAATTGAGTGTCATCAGCATAACAATGAAAGTCAATTGAGTGCTTTCTGATGACATCACCCAGTGGGAGCATATAAAGGGTGTCCCATCCAATCATCTGCAATTCGGAGGAGAAAAAACAATCATACATAAAACAAACGTAAAACATGATGCAACTGAATGTTGACCAGAGTCTGCATGATTTGCATCCCCTTTGTTGTTTGCATAAGTTAGGCAAACATATCTCGTGGAAATATTATCTCAGGAAATATTACCATTACCAATTGCACACAATACTGCTACAGTAACACTTATTGTCGCTCAGCTTTCCTAAACCTTTACTGCATGTTATTGAACTCTGACTCTCTGGTTGGAAGACATTGACCACATATGTTCCCTTTTTTCCTCAGCAGGAAATCAGATAAGCTCATTTCCTGCAACTGCTGCCTTAATAAACTGAATAAACAACATGTGGCTTGGGATGATAAACCAAAATAAACCTGGGTATTTTCTTCTGCTAATGAACTCAAAAGGTAAATAGAAACATTTTAAACTACCTAATCTTGTACTTAAAATGGATTGCTGCCTCTACCTATCTGTATTTACTGCCATATGTAAAACACAGCATTACAGCTGTTGATGACCGCAGTCAGTAATTGTATAAAATAATTGGTAATTACTTTCACTAACTGCAAGTGTGTGTTTGGCTCACGACAAAATCACCATAAACATCAAAGTTCTTCTCACAAATTGTCCAAATGTGGTACATTTCACCAAGACTCGTTTTACCAAAAAACACAGCATTTCTTGATGGTGCTTTTCAATGTTTCTCTAATGTAGTTGTTTTTCTTCATCTTTTGTATTTCAAACAAATGTGTACATTAATGTACATACACATAAACCAAGAATACAGTGTGAGTAATCCGATGTTTTCTGCTGTTTGTTTGTGCCATGTCCTTGGCCTCAACATGCTCCATTACTCAGAAGAAAAGATGGGAGGTGGAGCTGGCAGTGATTGCCCAGTGGGGCTTCTCATGAGGTGCTGTGAGTTGTGTTGATCTAATTCTTCCTGATATTTCCCACAGACCATTCCTTATTATGCTCTGTACAATATTTAATCCAAATATTATACTTGATATCACAACAAGTTGGATTTTTGTTCTGCAGCACATTATCCACTTGTTCACACCTACACATTTAGCAGACACTTATGATAATGTTTCTTTACTTTATTAAAGGATAAGAAGTGAAAGCTTATTCTAGAGAAAATTCATGTCAGTCACCTAACCAAACTCTTAAGATCATCATAATATAGTATTATGATCGTCTTATTATATATAGACTATATAATAGACTATTGTTGTTGACTATGTTATTAATGTTTACTTACAGCAACAGATAGGATCTGCAGGCAAGGCAAGAGTGCTGTCCACTACACTATGGAACTTGAAAATAAATTCATTAGAAATAGAAAGGTGTGGAGAAAAAAGTGCAAGTCAAATTTTCGCGTTAGAGATGTAGTTGTATATATAGGTGTATTTGTGCGAGTGTGTGTCTTTACAGTTCTGCAAGTGGGTATGTTTTTTAATTTTGAAATCAGCTGTTGGCTCTGATTTATGTTTGTTAACATTGTTGTGTGTTAAAAAACCTAATAGAATAAATAAAATAGCTTAGCGCCTGACAATGTTTGACAAAAACAGTCATAGCAATCATTAGGCTGTTGAAGATATTGGTCTTTAACAGGCCTTTGAACCAGAAGATGTTGTCAATCCGTTTGTTCCGAACAGTGATGGAGTCTACAACCCACAAGTGGCTCAGGTATAAGGTATCAATGCAAGCTGTGGCAAAAAGGTTTGCTGTGCAGCAGCAGGACCGACACCTCCTTCTTTGTGCAAAGAATGTGCATGTGTCTGCTCAAACAGTCAGAAAAAGACTCCATGAGGGTGGTATGAGTGTGCACTCTCTCTGTAGTGTGCTACAGAGAGAGTAGCAGACCCAAGTACAAGACGAGCTTTACCTTCTTGGAACAAAAGAGATTTATTTTAAAAAGTACATGAGCGATGGAACAGCGGAGAACAGTGAATTCCAGACAGTACAACTGGGGCAGACGAGGACTGGGTGCTGGCTCAACGCTGTGACTGGTTAGGCAATCCGTAGAAGTAGTTGAGGTTGGGCAGATGGTTTCCAAGTGGAGACTAGGTTGAATTGGAGCAATTGTCCTCACTGGTAGAGGAAACGCAAATTAGTTATAAGTTTTAATCAACAACACGGACTTCAACAGGCCAATTGTTTACCACTCGAGTAACGATCTGGCACTAAATCGTTGATGTCATGGAGTTCTTATAGCCAGTGCCGTTGATGAAGTGACTCCCACCATCCGTGAAGAACAATCATTGACGATTCAGTGGCGGTGCAGTCCATCTACCTCAGCCACACAACAAGGAAATTAAAATGGGCGGGCCAACTCTACATGGGCCAAGTACAAATTGTGACAATTTTGACTTGTTTAAAGGACTTAACATCAAAGTTGGATCAGCCTGTAATGTGTTTTCCCCTTTATTCTGAGTAATGCTAAATCCAGACCTCCAGGGGTTTGTACATTTGATTTACATTTCCTTGTCAACACATTCACCTATGATATGAACAAAGTATTTATTAAAAATATTTGATTTAGATTTACACTGTGTTACTCTGAAATTGCAAGGGAGCTCCCACTTTAAGTGAAGGGTTTTACTAAATACATCAATTCTGACAACAGCTACATCAAATTCAGCAGGGAGGAAACCAAGGATGGAAAACTTCCTTTCTTGGACTGCTGGGTATCAGTTGAGTAAAATGGAGACCTCGTCACAGAGGTCCACAGGAAACCCACACATACTGACCATACTCTTACCTCCAGTACTCTTTGACTCTCACCATCCACTAGAACATAAACTCAGTGTCATCAGAACCCTGCAACACAGGGCAGACAACATCCCATCCGGAACAGAGGGAAAAGAAAAGGAGCACACACACTTCAGAATGGCCCTGAAAACTTTTGGCTACCCCAACATGGCCTTCAACAAAACAGGTAAATGCAGAATAAACCACTACAAAACACAGTACTACGTGGATTCTTAACAAACACAACATTCCTGTTTACAAGCAACACACCCACACAGAGGTTAATTCATCCTAAGGACAAAATCCCAAGGGGAAACCTTAGCAATGTGGTCTGTGCAGTACAGTGCAGTAAAAAATGTTCAGATCTGTATATTGGGGAGACAAAACTATTTCGCAGCACAGCGGGGCGACAACATCAGGACAGAACTCAACAGTTCATCTCCATCTCAAAGAAAAGGGACACTCTTTCAAGGACTCAGAGGTGCATATTTTGGACAAGGAAGACAGGTGGTCTGAGAGAAGAGTGAAGGAGGCCATCTATGCCCATCCAACCTCTATGAACAACCAACCTTGAATAGAGGGCGAGGTCTGCGTCAACAAGTGTCTGCTACATGCTATTCTGCATTGAGATCCCATCCTAGGAAGTTTAACTGCTCATCAAAACTCTGGTTTTGATGAGCAGTTAAACTTCAGGCTTCTCTAGACAGGTGTGACAACAACGTCTCCCATTCACATCTGGACATGTGACAACAAAACTGCTCATTAACATCATGAGCTGTTTCTGTTTCAAAAGGTGGGACCAAAACAACTCTTCACACCTTTGCCTAGTGGTGAAGGGAGTGGTCTAGAAGAGTATAACTACTAGTGTTGCCTCGGACATCAACCAGAACCTGATGAAGTTCCTCAGTTGAGGAATGAAACGTCTTTCAACTACAAGAAGTAGTCCAGAAGCATTCAACTAAACCCTTTTTGGATATCATGACCTAGAAGAATGAGAATCTTCACAGAGACTACACAGAATTGCCATTATGTTTAGATTAGAATTGCTGTTCTGAATTGAAGAAAATTGTAATGTTTCTGTTTCTCTTTTTTCAAGCCTTACATTTCAGTTTTGTTTTGGGTTCCCTGGTCTTTAGGGATCTTATTAATATTTGAGAACTTCTGAAAAAATCTTTCCTAGAAATTGACTAATCCACAGCAGTGAAATAGTGTTTAAGCAGCATAAACAGAGTGTAGATCACTTGGTTTTGATGATTATTTACATTAAAATAGTCATGCTCATTGTTACTTATGAATCTTTTAACTAGCTGGCTTTATGTTGGCTAATTTAACTTGCAAATTTTTGTGCTGCTGTCTGAGTTGTTGGATAACCTATGGAAAAACACATTAATCTTTCACATTAAAGGAAGGTTTTTTTTTACTGGGTTTGCTCTTCAACTTACCATGACAAACATCAACAATTATGTTTTTTTGTTAATCTAAGAAAGTTCTTGGTGTATTAGAAAACTGCAAATTGTAGGTATGTTCAGATAGAGTTTGTCAAATCTCCATAAGTATCTTGTAGCTCCAGGAAAAAACATTCACATGAAACACATTTTGGACTGTATTTGAGTTAGACTTGTGGCCCCTGCTGGCTTTATTTTTAACCAATAAACATGTCTCTGTGGCAAAGTCCCCCTATATTCCATAAAAAGAAGAAGAAAAACAGAAACAATACAAGTCCTATGTAAGTACTTCCTATTATTACCATTATATTTACGTATATATTAACATCACTATATATTTTCCATAATCATACAGGAAACTATAACTTTGACTATTTCCTGCAATTTAATCGTTTAAATTCTTTACAGATTTTTTCCACCTTCTCTTGTTTTGGTTTTTATTTACTTTCTCAGGCTGACGAGGGAGGGAGACCGGGGCATAGAAGTGACGTGATTGGTTAAGAGCCCCCAAGATCTTTGAGATGATTCGCTGCGTAGCTGACAGCACTGCTCAGTGTCTCCTCCCTCTAGTCGGACAGCAGCATCAGTGAAATTTGGAGCGGGAGCTTGTCCGTTGGTGATGCACAACGGTCACTGGAATTTGTTTTCATTCTGTGACGCTCACACATACAAGAAAGGACGCACTAAAATGTGACCGGAGACTGGATATATAAACACATACACGCTCTCCTCAACTTTGTCAATAGGATAGAAAGTAAGTTTCTTAAATTATCTTTTTTTCTTCTGCCATTTAGCCCGCTTTAAATTGAGATAAAACGTGGCAACTTTCTGTTTATGCAGTTAAACTGTTAAACTGTACAGATAAATTGTTTATGTAGTCGTATGTACATTTGACAGACAAGTCCAACAAATAAAAAACAAACAGATGTTCACCACACTATTCTGATATGTTTCGCACATTTTTGCTTTATAGGCAGTGGATTAGCCACGCAGTGTACCATTCTGTACCATTATTTTCCATTCCGCTTCGTTAGTAAACTTAGTGTTTACAGGGATGACCTTCTCACAAAATCTTGTGGTGTGACTTTCAGGCTACAAAGTAGGTGATGACAGTCGCGGTAGCCCAGCTATAAATAGCCTTGGCTGAAATTGTGCTGCAGTCACGCATAAATTCACAGAGAACAAAAAGAAAATGTTAGTCAGTTGTTTTGTTCTGATTGTAGTACAATTTATGGTACACTAAGATAAAGAATATTACTTCCTTATTATCCTAAGAACCCATGTTGGATCCTTCTCAGTTGATGTTGTGGTCAAACCTAACCTTATAATCACTGGTCATGTGGTCCACATAGACCAGGGGTCAGCAAACTTTTACACCCAAAGAGCCATTTGGCGCCAATTTCCATGCAAAAGAAAACACTGGGAGCTGCAAATATTTTTTTGTATCAAAAGGTAAGATAACACAGTATATGTTTTTGTTACCTTTATAGTTTTTTTTTACCTTTACCCTGTATAAACAACTATAGTGTGTTTTTTTTTGTCTTTTTTTGCAACATGGTTATCTGATAAATCTCCCCCAATCAGTTCTGTTCAGACCAAGTCAAAACTGTGTCTGGTGCTGTTGGTATGAAGTTGAACAAAGTAGCTTTAACAATTTAACCATGTTCTGTAGATCTAATGAAGATGACAGGGAACTGGTTAAAGGACAGATGACCTTAATGATGAGATCAGATTGGCGTGAGTGTTTATCTGAATCTCATCTTTAAGTGATGGAAAAGATTGTGGAGAGATTGAGTGGGAGGCAGCTGGTGCATCTGGAGGCATGGCCGTCCTGTCCCTATGGACAGGTGTTGAGGTTCCAGGGCCCTGATGAGGGCGTGCATCACCTCTGTAAGGGGTCAACCTGTCTCTGTGGAGGGCCACACATCTTCCCCTTGGTGGCAACTGAACCCTGTAGACCACCTCACCTAGCTTTTCCAACACTTCACCAGTGATTTTCTAACTTGGGACAACAGTCCTTTTTCCTCTTTAGACTATAGCCTTCTGGCGTATTCTGGTCCCGCTGGCACTTCTGGTGTGTGTGGGGGTCTCCCAAACGCCATTTTTGCCGGCATCTTTTGAGCACTCCCTCCTTCACACACAGAGCCCCAAACTTTGTAAACAGTCCTTTAGTGGCAGGAGAGTATCCAGAATCCTCATTCCACTGTGGCTGTTGTCCTGACTCCATCCACTGCAACCAACACAGAACTCAGAAGAACTTTTCTTGTTATTGACCACAACATCGGAGAACCATGGACTGTCAGATCAATGATGCCATTTCTCAGCATCTCATCAATGGCGTTGTCTGCAGCCTGGTGCCTCATGGGAAGGCAGCGGGGACATGTCTTGATGGGCCGTGCATCGCCAGTGTCAATTCCGTGCTGCACTAGGTGTGTCAGGCCAACCTCCTTCTCAGTAAAAGCAAAAATGTCTTTAAAGTCCAGTAGTAACTGCCACAATTCCTCCTGCTGCTCAGGTTCCAGGTCACTACCCCTCATCCAACCATAGGGGCTAGCTCACCAGTCACTGTCTGCAGCTTCACTACAGTAGGTTCCAGCTGTGTTCCTGCAGGGACCTGGTCTGGTTACACCAGTGTCGCTGTGGAGCTGGTGTCAAGGAGGGCTATGCATGGGGCCCCCGCCAGAGTGATGGGAACATGGCAGAAATCCCCCATGTGGGTCCAGCCTACCACTCTTACAGCCTCTGTGATGTCATCTGCTTCTGGAAGAAGTGGAGTCCCACTTCCCCATTTGTACTGCTGGGTTCTCCCCTGGGGTAACAAAACATGGAGCACAGGAGTAGGGCTCTGTGTTGTCCCCTCTAAACAGACCCCCCAGCGTCTCCCTGAACACACGCCTGCTTGGTGCACCTCACACTGGTATGGCTGGCCTGACCACAAACCCAACACACAGGAGGTCCTCGACGGAGACGGGTGCTGCTGCGCTGTGGTTGCAGTGATACGGCATGGATTAATTGAGTCAGTTCATCAGCTCATGCAGGTTTCGTTTGGTCTGGGCACTCCTGCATCGCAGTCCTCATCACAGGGTAGCCACCACTGTCATAACTTGCAGTCTCTCCGACGATTTCTCTCTCTCCAAGGCTAGTTCCAATGCCTCTTGTAGATTAAGGGGGGTGCGCCAGTTGTGTCTGTATGCGCAGCTTTTTAGGAGTTATTGCCAGGATTAATTGGTCTCTGGCCAGTTCATTCAGCACATCAGGGGACTTATGTGCATATGCTCTTCTTGTCAGGGTTTCAATGTTGTTAGCCAACACACGAAGCGGTTCCCCAGCCCGTTTCTTCCTGTTCGACAGTTCCAAACACAGAACACCAGGCATTGTACAAATCTGCGCTGCAAGGCAACCACTAATGCTCCATAGTTCACTCTCTCGGCTGGGCAAAGCAACAGCAAGCATGTTAAAGCTTCCTCTGTAAGGCACAGGGCCAGCTGGAGTGCTTCAATATCCTCTGACCAGCCTGCAGCCTGTGTCAAGAGTTTAAATTGGGCGTGGAAGGCTTCGTGAAATATTTTGGTGTCTTCACTTGGGCTTGGTTACTGCACGCGCCACCATCTTTGTTTGTACTCAGCTCAGCTGTGCTCACTATAGGCGTTCTCCCACCAGCACACTCCTTGCACTGCCCGAGCTGCGGCCAGCCCCATTAGCCAGTTTTCTAACTGCCTCTCTTAAGTGGGCAAGCTGTTCCGGTCAAACTCCACCTAATTTCTCGGAAAACCATGGTAAGTATCGTTCATCGGCTCTTGTTTGATTTTGCTCCATTCTTTTCTGCCTGTTCTGCCATGTTGCTGGCTGAGTTCTGACACTAATGTAACATCCAGCCAACGTGAAGGCGTTGTTTAACAAACCCGCTTTTATTACGGAACTTTCCTACAGAGTCTCTTTGGTCACTGTCAGCCAAGAACATAGAACACATGAACCTGCTACGTCTTCTGTCACACATACTCACGCTCACGCACTCATCAAGATGCATTCACAACCATAGGAAACTACAGAACTCTACTAACATTTGCAATATAGCAAACTAGAACAATACTGCAGGAATGCTACAATATAGTCAATGTGATTAGGAGTATGACGATCAATAACTGTCCTTTATTGCAATTTTCTAAGTCTGTTCATAGTGCTGAGGCATTACAGACACTCAGACATTTGCTCCATGCTGAAAAAAAGGTAATTTTACTGAACCCCTGCCTGCTCTTCCCTCCTTTGCTAAGACGGTGTAAAGGGGGAAGAGTGATTGGTTCAGCAGTCTCCGTATGCACGCTCCACGACTGCGCGTGAAATAACGTGAAATAACTTACCCCTTCCCCCTGACGTTTTTACATCCTCACTTCAAAACTGTGGGTGAATGGAACTTCTTCTGAACCATAATACACTTTTATTAAATTACGCTCGGTGTGGCTTGGGAGAATAATTGTATGTTTGCAGCAAAAGGACGAAAAGAGACGAAATGTGAGGCATGCGACTTCGGAGCCACTAGTTGCCGAACCCTTGTTTTGGACGATACAAATATTAAAAACTATTTATTTTAATGTTTTCCAGTTTACCATAATCTTCATATTCAGAATTATATTTTAAAACTAACAAACTAAAATAAAAAATAATTTTAATAAATTAGTCATTATTTATTTTCCAGAGCCACAGAGAGTGACTCTGTGACACAACCGAAGGATGAAAGAGCCACCCCTGACATAGACCAACCTATTTGGCCCTCTCCATTTTCATGTGATTTCCACACATAAATATGCTAGCTGGGAACTGCCTGAAGGTAAATAGTGATTAAACAGAGTGTGTTTAATTTATTGTGTGAAAAGTGCTTCAGATTTAAAAGGTTAGAAAGGGGAAAGATATTGGTAAATCTGTTACTAAGTA
>JAFBJS010000525.1:30068-70761 GCA_016785265.1 Paraplagusia blochii | reverse complement strand
GCAGGGGAGGGTGGATGGTGGGATGCGAGCAGTCACGCAGGTTTGGTTGTGTGAATATTGTATTGTATGTTTGCTGCGAGCAATTTACTGCCTGAGAAATTCAACTGGTCTCCATTTGTCCGGAATAAAGTTTGGCGATTCCAGAAGGTATTGAAATTGTCAATAAAGTTCAATTTTTGTAGCCTGCATGAAGTTTGGAGCCAGGAGCTGAGTGCGAGGATTCTGCTGAAGCGCTCGCATCTCTGTGAAGGAGCTACGAGCGGACCACTGATAAAAATATCTCTATCTAATGTCTTTAAAAGATTAAAGAGACAGGAAAAGTCATTTTTTACCAATTCCGATTGTTGGCGCTTTGTGTCGTTTTGGCCCACATGAATCACGAGCCGGGTGACAGAGGATGGGAGTGTGCGCAGCAAACCGGGGAGCGTGTCTGTTATTACGCTGTCTCTTATACACATCTAGATGTGTATAAGAGACAGGATCTGCAGTTTCTTTTAAGCAGTTTTATTTCATTATTTCTCCATGGAGCAGGAGGTTTAGTTTTAATTGTTTTAATGGTTTCTGGGGCAACAGAGTCGAGAGCTGATCTCAGTCTGCTGTTGAAATTCTCGATAATATAATCAGGAGGGGCAGGTAATACTAAATCAGGGTAAACTTGCAACGTCTCAGTAAAGTCTTTGACCACTTCAGGGGTAAGGTGTCGCCTCTGCACTGTTCTGCACTGTAATTGATTGAAAGATTAATGCTTAGTGCCAGATAAGCATAGATAGCAAACATATAGAGCATGTTTATGTGTCATATGAATGCACTTTTCATGGTGAAGACCATGACTGAAGTGACACAGCTACACAGCGTTGTTTAACAACATACTTGCCCTGACAGTTTTTTGACTAGTCAAACAAGGTTTGTCAGTTAGATTGTATAAAAGTCACTAAACAAGCTACATGTTACTGTCCCATCTTACTTAAAGCTGTTTTTCTGTACCTGTCACAGGTGTCTCATTCTGCTTGGCTTTATTGCAGTGTAGAACACAATGAGTGTTGTGCTTCCCCTGACCTCCACCATTCAAATAAAACTGTCACATTGCCAGCCAATGCTGCATTGACTCTTCATGATGGCAGTTTAAGTGTGCTGATTTTGTAATATCTTCTACTTCTCCCATGCTTGTATGATTTAAACCCAAAGTATTTCATGACAAATACATTTCTTTTTAAGTCCTTGCTACTCTGCATTTCTCTTATCGCATATTTAATTTTCTGTAGTTTTATCCAGTATTTTTTTCTATTGTCAATATTTTTATTTAAAAAAGTATTTTCTAACACTTAAAATATCGCTGATAGTTTTTTTCTTATCTAGAGGACACACCATTCAGAATGCTCTTCTGTTCCTCATGCTTATGCGTTTTGGTATCTCCCCTACATTGCTGCTTGTTTACATAATTTATTGCCCTAAGAGGACTCCTATACAACACAGGTGAAAGCAAACAGTCCTTATTTTTACACTAATATTATTTCCTGCACTGGCCTGCACACAATGCCTTTTTGTTTTGGCCAGTCCACTTCTATCTCTCTCCCTGTTTCTACTAATATAATTTCAGCTCTCATAGAAGAACATGCTCACACTTTCAATTTACACAAGTACAGTACACTGTAAACCCGGATAAGTTAGTAGTACTCAAAATTTTTGATGTAACTGATTACATAATAAAATTTAAGTCCATATACAGTTTTTTTTAAGTTAACTGAACTCATTTATTTTGGTATCATTTTCAAAATGTTCAAATTTTCTTAACTCATTTTTAATCATGCACAAACTTGTACCTTTTAACCTCCATTTCCTAAATTATTTTGTGTCTATAAGGCAAAATTAAATCAAGTTTTGTGCTTAGAAAATATATCTTTAATGAACTTAATAATGGTCAATTAATTAAACTGAATCAATGTGTCAACAATACTTAATTTAGTATTTAATACAAAATTTTAAACTTTAATACTTCAATACTTAAAGTTGTTAGTGACCTACACAGTTAACTTTTCAAAAAATGTATTTTTCTTGGTCCGTTTACAACTTGACTTTACACTGAAAGTTACTGTACAATAAACATTAAAACCTATATTAACATTTCCACTGAAAAGAATGAGACAAGACAAAATTATGATGCATCACATTAAAAAAGTAACAATGGCCAGAAAGAGACAGTTGAACTAACAAGCGAACAATGCAGCAATGACGGCTGGCTGGAATGCCAATAACAAATTAAATCAAATCCAAAATCAGTACATTATATGTTGCATTTAAGTATTGCCCCTTTAAAAGTTCTGTACTGATTGAACCCCCAATATAAAGAGTTCACAAAAAATTGGATGGAAGAAAACAGACCTTCTGTAAGTGTCTATACCTGGTGTTTCACAAATGAAGTGATCAGGTTTTTTAGAAATCAACAACTTCAATAAGCAGTACAAGAATAATATTCAGGCATTTGTAAACACTTTTTAAAAAAAAAAACATTATAACTAAGGGCAAAGTTGTAAGTTGCACAATGTGAGCTGATTTGAAGAATCTTCTAGAGCTTCTATGGTAGCGCAAGCTGTTCAACAACAAATTGTTCTTCAAAGAAAGTAAGCACGGTTCCAGAGGTTTACCATCATCCAGACACATAAACATTTTCTGAATGCATGTGAATGTATGTGTGAGTTCCTTGGAATATTCCAAATTGAAAGCATACATAAGGCCAAACAACAACACAAATGCCTGGGGAGATCACTCAAAACAATATTGTCTTCAATGTTGACGAAGACCGTCTCACAGCTGAAGGGGTCAGGACCAGATCAGAGAAGAGCCACAGTAACATCGCTTAAATTCTGCTCCTCATCCTCCTGCAAAACACCGTCAATATAATTACCAGTGATAGTACAAATGCAGTTAGAGTAAGAGACAACCTGGATTAGTTTACACTTAGATGGTCATAAAGCTGATTTAAGAAGCTTCTTAGTGTTTCAACAAAGTGTCAATGGGCTCCTCAATATTTTATGATGACAGTTTTATGATGACTTGGTTAATTACTATACGCCAGAGGAAACTGTGAATGGCAACATGTTTTAACATAAATGAATAAAGAGGAACATGCCAAAAAATATACAGTTGTTAATTATATTATGCAACATTCCTGAAAATCTATTTTGCTATGTTTAAGGATGGATATTTATAGTGCTCACATTGAATGTGCGAAAGAACGCTGAAGCATTCTTACGCAGGTAGACAGGAAGTGCACAGAGAGACAACGTGCATCTCAAGTTGACATCATGTTCTCCCTTGATTGACAAATGAAATGATAATTACAGCAGAAAGATTTTTAAACTTCTTCACTGTCATATAGGCCCTCTCCACAATAACAAATGTGTCAATGTTCTCAAGTATGATCACTTTCACATAGATTTAACTTGCAAAGTTTAACGCAAAAAATTCTACTCATATTGTAATCATATACAGTACATTCTAAAAGAATGGCATGCAGTATGAACAAAGCCTACATTTGCAAAGGTCTTCTGCATGAGTTGTTTGATCAACAGAGGATTTTTCTCCTCCTTTTCAACTTCTTCTATGATTTGCAGTATCATCTGATCAAGTGTAGCCTTTTTCTCTCCACTGGGAAGGTTGGGAAGGAAATTTACTTCTCGTTTGATGTTGGAATGAGTGTGCTTATTGTCTGGGTTATTTTTGCTTTGTTTTCCTGCATTGATGGAAACATCTGCACACCCTGATAATTACCCATCTTAAAGCCTAAACTGACCTTCTATCCATACCATCCAGTCTTGCTTCCAAGCTCTTTCAGACATGGGTATCCTGTAATGAGGGCTTCAGCAACCTTAGCAAGTTCCCTGTCACTAGGATATGGTTTGATACTGTGAAGAGTTTCAGCCATACTTTCCAGCAAATTGTGTTAATTTCATTGTCTTTCCAGACTTCTCAAAGACACGATTTCCTTCTTCAAGTACATGTTCCACTTCATAAGAGAAGGTTGGCACAGGGAAAGCATCAGGCCAGTTCTTCTGACGCTGATTTAAGGGTACATGTGGGAGTATGTCTGTATCAGAACTTGCTGTAGAAGACTCATCACTTGTTGATCTCATAACTTGTGCAATGTTATGTCAATGTACCCTTCTGTGGAAGTTCGTCTATATCCAAAAGTATAATTAGCTGCCCATCGAAGTCCAGGTCTTCATACTGAAGAATAAAGTCACTATCCAGTCTTGGGTTAAATTTGTCTTGCATAATCATCGTTAGTTCTCTCCTACAGACTTTGGTCGGCCGTTTAGTGGCAACTTCATGGCAACATACGTGTCCACGTAAACACGTAGCAGGAATTTCTGGGGGGCAGCCATCTCAGTCATGCCTGCTTGTAACACACTGAGAAGTCAATGAAAGGTTTGAGTACACAGATCAAGCATTAAACAGCATTGTAAGAATGGCCTACCAATAGGACTAAAGCCCGTTATTCGTGCTTGCTCTTGTACTATAAAATAAAGTGGTGTAAACACTGTGGGTGGAGGGGATTTAGCCTCACAACGTGCAAATAAAACATTAACAATATTAGTTTACACCTAAACATATCACACACATACCTGATACCTGGGTATTCTTGATTTGGTCAAGTCATTTCAAAATAAGGCTCACATCTACTGTATGTTCAATCAATCAATCAATTTGCAAAAGAAAGTTCACTTGAATCAGAAATTACAAGTTTACTTAACTTAACAATAAGTAAAGGATTTTGGCACTCAACATTTTTAAGTAAGTATAACTTTTAAAATGTTTTTAAGTTTACAATACTTATTCCAATTAATTATTTTGATTGTGTGTTTACAGTGTAGGGATCAAAAGTTTGGGCACCTCAGTTAAAATTGTATAATAATGTGCATACCGGAGCCAATGAAATTTCCAAAAATTACAGATTAGACATAATATTTAAAAAAAAAAAAATCAGTTTGCACATTCCCAGTAAAAGAAATCAAAAATATGGCCAGCCTGCAGAGTTTATACCTTGTACTGGTGTGGAAATGATTGTTCACAATTATTGTCTGGAAAGCTCAGACAATAGTTTCAATGGTTTTAAATGCTCATCTTACCTTGCCCCAACAATCACCAGCATGGGTTCTTTTATGCATTTTCCAGAACATTGAAACTAAAAAATAGACCACAAAGCAGTAGAAAGCAATAAAAATGATTGCAAAGCATTTCAGTTGATAATATCTGCCTGTCGGAATGGGATTAAGAAGGGCAGTCATCGTAAAGGGTTAAAGTAAAAAGTTGAAGTAAGATCTGGAAAACAAAGTACAATAACAGACAGGACTGACTGCACAATGACTGCCCTGGTGTTGTATTCAATAATAAGGAGATACTTGCACAAATATGGTCTTTATGGAAGAGTCATCAGAATTAAACCTCTACAATACTCACCGCAAAAAAGCTGCGTTTGACAAGTCTGATGCATTCTGGTAACAGGTTGTGTGGATCGATAGAGCTTAAAAAAGAACTTATTAACCAGGTACGCAGAACTTATATGCAATGGTACGGAGAAAGGATCCAGAATTGAATGAAAAAGAAATCCCCATCCAACTGATAAGTATGGGGGTGGATCATGCTTTGGCGTAGTATTGCAGCCAGTGGTAGCGTAAACAAGTTGAGAAAAGTACAAGTAGAAGAAAAGAGGAATAAGAATAAATTTCAGCTAACTTGATGCCATTTGTGAAAAAACTGAAGTTAAAAACGATGGCCTTAATAAACCTCAAAATCCGCTGTGGATTACACCAAGGGGTGTAAACTGAAGGTTTGCCATGGCTTTCAGAATCTCCTTAGTTAATTGAAAAATGGATCAAAAAGCAGTGTGTAACAGGCAGCCCAAAAATCTCAAGAACTGGAAGACTTGGCTAAGATACTGCAAGAATTGAAAGACTCTTGTCTGCCTAACAATGTGTTTGCAAGATGTTATACTTGCCATCAGGTCAGTACAAGGTATAAACACTACAGGGTCCCAAAACCTGTGCATAAAACACAGGAGGATATGAGAGGACATTCTGCAATCTGGTATGATAATAACTTTTTTTTAATGTAATTTTATCCTTATCAAGTGTTGTAAATTTCCAGTGCCTGGAATAGTGATTCAACATTTCTGTTAAACCACTTTCTTCTTTTTGTTAGCTGCTGTCCTCAGTTTCACCTGTTAAGATTGATGTATGGTTGTTTGTGATCATGTAGAAGTTGAGTCTATGGGTAGCTCATATGTTTTTTTGAGCCAAATTTTTGTTTTAGCCCACTTTGGCCTAGAAAACTAAAATAATGAACACACTATGTTCGTTTAATGCATTAAAAAAAAAAATACAACGTGAGGTTAAAACACTTATTATTTTTAATTTAGAGAGATTATCATTGTGTATTATCATTATGACACAGCCCTTTTTTGTGCTCCAGTCTTCATCACTGACATTATTGACCTACAGTACATAAAGGTACAACGATAATAAAGAACTATTATATTTTATTCTATAAATTAGATACCTATGAGGACATTGAGATACTTAACTTAGGTTCAGTATCTCATTGAACACTGACTGTCCAGCAAGCAGGTGGTTGTGGTACAAAGCTATGGTGGTAAACCGGATTAGGATGTTTTCAGTTGACAAGTATTTGAAAGAAGTATTGGGCCAGTAATACTTGGACAGTTTCTGGTTCATCCCTTCTATTCTTGTTGTTCTTCAGATCTAACTATTATTGAGTGAGTTAGATGCATTTTGAAGTCAAGTGCTATTCTCTACTCCTTTCCTATCAGAATGTAGATATTTTTACGAGCTACGAGCTTTTTCTTTAAAGTCACATAAAACAGATATTTTGAAATGCACTGTTTGTTGCTGGGGTAAAAGATTTTCCTGACTACAGATGTTTGGCAGAACATCTGTAGTCCCGTGTCCTGTGATAAATGTGCTGTTTGACTTAAAGATTGTAGACAAATGTGACATTTGAACCTTTTAATAGTGTGTGTCTCCACCCTGCAAACCCTTAAAAGGAAATAACATGGACATGTCCATAACCCATGACATAAGATGACACATGCTGATTTATCGAGGACAGCATCAAACAAAAGATACAAAAGGCCAAGTTTGGCTTCCTGTCTTTCTACTCTCTCTGCTGTCTCCTTCTCTCCTGCCTGGATTGCAGCACAGGAGACTGAGTCCAGCAGCACAGCTGGATGGTATCATGGGAAACGCAACACAGAATTTTACTTCCATTCAACCAATTATGGTCAGGAGTCGGGCAAGGTCTAGCCTTTAATTGATGTCATGTACATTAACATAATCAGGGAGTGACGGAATAGATGACGATACTTGAGCAGATTTGTTCCTCCTCCGCAGCATATGTGCATCAGGACTTTGTTACAGGATGTGCTCTCATTATATGTCATCCCCCAACCCCAAAGTGAGGGATCCTATATTTGCATATTATATTTCCTATATCTGGATTACAAGGAAGAGAGCATTTAGGCTGGCGGGAGGAGTGCAATGTTCTCTGGGTGCTGTGTTTAAAAAACAGAATATACTTTGTTTTTTAATGTTCCCATAAAGCGGGTTGAGATTTTCACCGTTTACCCACGGATATGATGAAGAACATCATACTTACTGACTTAAGAAGCAGTTCATTTATGGTCAAGGCATCAACCTATAAGACATGTAAAGGTATTGTTAAATATCTTAATTTATTAGTAATGTGTAGCTTGTTATTTATTTTAATATCTCATCTAGGTATACAGAAAGTACTCGTCGTAAATACGTTGCAAGACCCACCATGAAAAGGGAAATTCATTCAAGAATGCATACTGGCCAATGCGGACAGACCGTATATGAAAGCAAGGCACAGTGAAAGAGTGCACATTATTGTAAAATAATTTAAATCTTTTAACTATCATTTGTGTTGTTTAGGAGACATTGTAGGGCGTTAAGTTGGGGTGAACCTTCATCAAGCACAAGCCCAGTGTTACAGCAATGCTCATAACTGAGCAGTGTTGGACAGACGGGATGCTAAGAGATGTGATGCATGAGCTAAACAGTGTAAAGAACAGATGAGCATGCTTGATGCGGTATTCAATGTCCTACATAATATGATATGTATACTTTATAAATATATAAAGTAATATATGTAGTTATTAAAAAATAAGTACAATGCTATTGTGTTGTGGCTTATACTTTGTGAACTGTATTATGATATTTAAAAACAACCATTGAATTAAAGCTGACCAGAATTTGTTCAAATTAATGCAGAGTGCAGCTTAATCATCAAAGAATGCTGTTATAAAAATTATTCCCATTGGTCGTTTACTAATGGGTCATAGGTTCACTTGCCTTGCTGTTTTTTTTCTAGTGATGCCACATTGGCCTGTTTAAATTTCATCAAACTCTTTTATACAGTTCTATGTGAAAAATACAGATTTGATTAACTGTCAGTTGTTATAGGAGTGTGGAGCATTAATTAATGGTGAATAAAGCTATTGTGAAATTAAATAGTGAAATTTAAAGATTTGTTTACTTGCAGGGAAGTTATGACTAATTTTGGGCCAAAATACTTCTTTTGAGGAACACAAAAATTTTTCAAAAAAAAAAAAAAATTGACTAATTTGTTGTATCTTTTGTATTTGTTTTATTTTATTGTATTTTTATGCTCTGGTAACATCCATTGCACTGTCTGTCCTTCCAGGGATTGGATCCTTATCCTGTGGTTCTCCATAAGGTTTCTACCGTTTTTTTTCCCTGTTAAAAAGTTTTTTTTTCCTCAGTAGTTTTTACCCTGGCTGAGGGTCTAAGGACAGAGGATGTTACCAACCCTGTAAAGCCCTATGTGACAAACTTGTTTTGTAAATGTGGGCTATATAAATAAAAATTGATTGATTGATTGACAAACATTTGCAAAAAGTGTAATGCTGAATTAAATGAAAATTGAAAATTTGTCATGTCATGCCTGAAATCAAAAAATACCACTTGCTATGCTGAATATGAAAGGAAGGACATGAGTCACGCTGGTGCATGAAAAGTACCTGGTTATATGTTGTGGGTGTCTTATTTGGCATGACTGTACTTGATTCGGTTAAAAACATACCTTGGATGTGCATTGACCAAAATTCATATTGTGCTTTTGAGATAAATTAATTATTCCACAAATTTTTAGTAGGCCAGATTACCATTTAATGTAGACAACGTTTGAGTCAAGATTAACATTTATCTGATATTATTATTGAAAAAAAGGTTGGCTTATTAATGTTATGTTAAAAATACAAACTGAAAGTTACATTTTAGAGCAATTGCTTTTCTCTGCAGCTCCAGTAAAAAGGCTGACTTGAGCTAAATATGCAAGTTGCCAGTTGTCTTAACCAACTACATGGAGGCATCATGAAACAAAGTGTTAACTTGTGAAATTGTATTGTTTTTTAGCTGACCAATCTACTATCAATGTGGTTCAATCAATGTGGTAACTGCCCATCTATTTGATTTGGTGAATGGATTTGGGTGGACTTATCAACCTACCCTTGCACTGAATGGCTCATGCATTGTAGTTTCTCTCAATACCTTCACTTGTCCGTCTTGTTCACTTTGCTCTGTAAAGTTTGTGTACTTTCGTTCTAGTTTGTAAAGGGAATATTGTGTACTTCTCTGTTCATTCTCCTCAGGGTTGGCTAATACTTATGTAAGGCTTAATTACTCAAATTGTACCCCCCTCAGTCAGGGGCTGCACCTGCATTGTTACTCTTGTGCTCACCCTCTTACAGTAAGTTACAAGTTAGTACACCCCTCACATTTCTGCAGAGATTTAAATTATAATGTTTAATAGAATAACACTGAAGAAACATCGCTTTGACACAATGGAAAGTAGTCTGTGCAAAGCTTATATAGCAGTGTAAATTTATATTTCCCTTTAAAAAAACTCAAAATATAGCCATTAATAGCTAAACCCCTGGCAACAAAAGTGAGCACACCCCAAAGACACTTCACCCCTAAATGTCCGAACAAAGCACTGCTTGTCATTTTCCCTCCAAAATACCATGTCACTCGCTACTCTTACTAGGTCTAAGGTGTGAATAGGGAGCAGATGTGTTCAATTTGTGGTACAGCCCTCAGACTCTGTCATACTGGTCACTGAAACTACAAAGATGGCACACCATGGCAAGGAACTCTCTGGGGACCTTAGAAAAAGAATTGTGGCACTACATAAGGCTGGCCAAGGCTACAAGAAGATTGCCAACACCCTGAAGTTGAGCTGCAGTACAGTGGCCAAGATCCTTCAGCGTTTTTAAAAATCAGGATGCAATCACAAGAGGAAAGTGAAAGTGTTGTGAATAAGGATGCTTGTGGACTTATTTTATTCAAAAAAAGAAGTTCACCCTACGTCTTGAAGTTTTCTTTTTATTATTATCCTTATTATTACTTTGCAAATTGCAGAAAACACCCACTCACACAGGGCACAGATAAGGCAGGTAAAGTTTGACAAAGTTTGACAAATAACATTTTTTTCCGATATGAGCTCAAAATGGCAGAAACTTTCTTTTTCCCCGAGGCTGAGCCATAATTCAATGATGAGATGGAATAAGATCACAATGGAGATTCTTTGTTGTGGCTGGTACATCCTATTGAAAAATATGCGCCCCTACAGACACAGTACGGTGCGTTCATGACTGTTGGAAACAGTTCCTGTATCCGTCACGTGACTTTTCAAAAGGGTTTCACTCTATGAGCTTGACACATGTGCCGACGCGTTAGTGTTGTCGGACCATCTCTAATTGGTCACGTGACTTTCTAAAAGTGATATGAGCAGCGACACAGTGTTTTGCTATATGAGCTCGACGTACGTACCGACGCGTCAGTGTTGCCAGACCCATCACTAGTGCACAGCGTCACATCCAAATGCCATCTTAGAAAGATAGGTGCAGGAGTGCTGTCAGCATTGCTGCAAAGATTGAAGAGGTGGGGGGTCAGCCTGTAAGTACTCAGACCATACGCCGCACACTTCATCAAATTGGTCTGTATAGCTGTCGCCCCAGAAAGAAGCCTCTTCTGAAGGTTGTCCACAAGAAATCCGCTGAGGATATGTCAACAAAGGCCATGGCTCACTGGTAAAATATCCCCCGGTCTGATGAGACAAATATTAATTTATTTTGCTCAGATGGTGTGAAGCATGTGTGGCAGCAACCAGGTGAGGAGTACAAAGATGTTTGTGTCGTGCCTACAGTCAAGCATGGTGGTGGGAATGTCATGGTTTGGGGCTGCATGAGTGCAGCTGGATTTGGGGAGTTGCATTTCATTGAGGGAAACATGAACTCAAGCATGTACTGTGAAATACTGGAGCAGAGAAGGATCCCCTCCCTGCGGCAACTGGGTTACAAGGTAGTGTTCCAGCATGACAATGACCCCAAACACACCTCTAAGATGACCACGACTTTTCTAATGGGGCTAAGGGTAAAGGTGATGGACTGGTCAAGCACGTCTCCAGATCTAAACCCAATAGAACATATTTGGGGCATCCTTAAGTGGAAGGTGGAGAAGCACAACATCTTGAATATCCTCCAGCTCCGTCATGTTGTCATGGAGAAGTGGAAGAGCATTCCAGTGGCATCTTTGAGGTTCTGGTGAAATCCATGCCCAGGAGGATTAAGGCAGTTCTGCGAAATCATGGTGGCCACACAAAATATTGACACTTCAGGAACTTTTACTTTAGGGTGTACTCACTTTTGTTACCAGGGGTTTAGCTACTAATGGCTATATATTGAGTTTTTTTGAAGGGAAAAATATATTTACTCTGCTGTATAAGCTTTACACAGAGTACCTTTCATTGTGTCAAAGCCATGTTTCTTCAGTCTTGTTCAATTAAACATTTTAATGAAATCTCTGCAGTAATGGGAGGGGTATACTCACTTTTGTGACATACTGTAGTTTCTTCATAATTTGCATGCATGTATGCATGGTTGTGTATTTGAGTCATTGATTCATCGTCATCCTCTTATCTGTTACTGGGTCGCAGAGGCAGCAGTCTACACGATTGCCAAACAAATCACAATGCATCATACAATGAGCCTTCGTGCTGGTGATGTTATGATATGTAGAGATGCCTGGTGAACCACTTTAACAGCTAGGCCACCACTGTCCCAGTGTATTTATTTTATTTAAATAGTATATGTGTCTTATATTTTGATCACTCCACTGTTCATGCAATTGTCTAGAAAAGGGTCATGCAGTTAAGGGAGATTTGATAACAGGGCAGGGCATGGGCAACTTTTAAATTCTAGAATGAAAATTTTGGTACATCTGTATCATGATAAGCAGTAAAGCATGTTTACCTTTCACCACCTAACTCTCTATCATCCTATTTTGATTAAATATATAATTCCATAATCTTGTTACAGTGCAATTATTAAGGTGCTGTGATCATCACTTACTATTATCAGCATGTGTCAAATCGTCCTCAGTTGTTGCCGTTAATCACTGGTTTACCACCGATGGACACAAGATATGCTGAACCTGCTTAACATAAATAGCTTGACCACAAGCTGTTTTGAGTTTTCGTTCAAACATAGAACATACACCTAGAACTACTACTGTACATAACTTTTACTTTACTCTACTTTTTACAATTATATTGAATGGAATGAGCCTTTATTGTCATTGTGCAAGTACAACAAAATTGTGGTTTGTTCTGTTGTGATACAAGCAATTTATTAATACACCAGAAGATTCAGCATCAAAAACTTTAAATATCTTATGTACTACAAGTACTTATAGTTGTTAATCGAACAACAAAGTATATGGATTTGATGTTGGTTTTACGTTTACCTTCTGCTTTGCATTCTCACTGTAGTTCGAGCTTCCTCATGTCATCATATAATATCTTATAATACAGGGAAAGTAGCAATAAAGGGCAGAAAGTTAAATAATTAAAATGGCTGAAAAAAAATGTCAACAAAATTATCCTTTAAATAGGATAATAAATAGGATCATGTAAATGTAGCTCCAGATAAAGTCTGGTATTCAGGGCTTGAAACACTGAACAATGTGCATGACTGTAATATTGTAGTGCCACAGTTGTGTTCAGCAATACAGGGACCCTTTCTGCCATTTGGCTTTGAGCCGCTTTGTATATACATCATTAATTTGCTGTTTGTCTGTCCTGGAAAAATAGTACAATAGTACAAAGTTGCCAGATGTTGTTAGCTTTACAAATGATGAAGTCCAAACTCAACCAACCAACAAAACTAATATAATCAGTAGTCAGAGCTAGGTTCATATTATGTCATAGTATGTTTCTTGATTCACATGCCTTGGGCAAAACAAAATTCTTCTTATATCTACAAACATGTTGATATGTAGCATGATGATGATTGTGCACTGAAGCCAATGCTGTAATTCAAGCATGCACGTAATGCGCACAATCCATTCTTCCCGCATACATTTTTTTGACACATTCATTGCTTACACAGCCTTAAGTGTGTCCAAGGTTGTCATTTTACGTAATGCTCAACTGTAAAATGAGCTTTTGTAAACTGTGTGGAAACAATGGTGTCATAATCATTACTGTCCACCAATTCACTGAATCTAAAAAACTACACTGACATTTGTGGTGATTTTACTCAGACTGAACGAGGAGACAATTACTGCCTCAGTAAAGCCTTTGTATGAAGAGTGGATGAATGGATTCAACAAATCGAAAGAGAGACAATATCTGCATTTAGCCCTGTCTTGGTCCTTCTTTGAGCTTGATGCAACTCTGTTCCAAAAAAAAAGAAAATATTTTTGTTATTCCAAGCTGGTGCTAAAACAAAGTGTAAATTTGGCAAACACAAAGAAAGTGATTATAATATTCAAATTTGCAAAACTGGGCATAAATGTTACATACATAGTGTGAGGTCCTTGATACAGTATTCTTTTCTTTGCCTTTTTTATTATTATTGAGAAAAAAAATTCAAGTTTATCACATAGCCATTTTAAACTTAAAAGTAGCACGTATTTGATGAGCCGGGGCAGTGGCCTAGTGGTTAAGGAAGGGGACTTGGGTCTGCAAGGTCCCCGGTTCGAATCCCACTACCGCCAAGTTACCACTGAGATGCCCTGAGCATGGCATCGTCCCTACACACTGCTCCCCGGGCGCTCAATTAGCTGCCCACTGCTCACTTTGGTGATGGGTTAAATGCAGAGGCTAAATTTCGTTGTGCGCTGTGGTGTGAATCACAATGTCACAATGACAAAAAAAGGAATTTCTAAAATTTCTATTTAACACATATACACCAAAAGAGTGATGTTGTGTGACTACTACTTTAAAAGTAACTCACAATTTTCTAACTCTGATGTTATTAAAAGGGGTTCAGTACCATAGGTTCTAGTGTCATTGCATCAACATATATTTCTTGTTTTTTAAGTAAAAATACCTTCATTTTACCAAGTCCTTTCAAATGGGTTAAAAGACATGCTTGGACATTCTGCTTTAGCCTCTTAATCCCCCTACGACCGACCACCCACTCAGGAAGTGTTAAGGTTTAGTTTTTGTCTCACCACTGTGAACATGCGGCTTCGTGCTGTGCGAAGTGACTCATCAGCTCCATCTTGTGAGCCCCACAGCTGCCTCTGGTCCATGATGTCATAAGCTGCTAGACATTGCACTTATAACACAAATGGTTAATCATTGTAAATAAGTGGTTCCAAAACATCTTTGCTCCATGCACAGGTTAAATGTTTCACAGACTGACCTTTGAGGTGTGTCTGATAAATCCAACTTAATACAATGGTACAATTCACAGTAAAACTCAGTCATTTCCGAATTATGATAATAAATGTTGACTTACCAACAATGTTGATTTTGGGGCAGTGTAACAGACAAACCTTGCCCTTCCCGTCCACCATACATTACTGCACATATGAAAACATAGATACGGAGGTAAAAACAAGTCAACAACAGGGCGGTCTTTTATCCAAAGCAGTTGTGGCTGCAGGAGTCAGACGTATCATGTATTATTGTACAGTCTGGTCAGTGCCATCATCCTTGGTCATTGCATTGTACGGTGTGAGAACACCAGTCATGAGCTGTGAGCTGATCACCCCTGCAATTTACTCTGAGTGAAAGCGACATATAAGAATTAATCACACAGTGAACACCCATACTATGTCTAGGACTCTTGTCTGTTAAAGCATCTTTCTTTTTCTTTGAGGGCATAGGCTCGTTATCCACCAACTCACTGGCTTTTTTTCTGTGGGCAAAGAATTTTCCCAAGATGTTTGTTTTCTGTTTATTTTGCTTGTTTAAGGGTTTAACCGTAATGTATTGTGTGCTTCCACAAAAACAAACTTTTTACAAAAGTACTGAACACAGCAAGCATTTTGACACATATCAAATGTGAGTAAACAGACAGATGAAGCGGAGAAAATACAGAAATTTCTCTGAATAAACTGTTGTTCAGAATCCGATAATAGACCCCTATGAAATAATGCAATTAATGCATTCTTTCTGTGCAGCACAGTACCAGTTGACCCACAAAGCAGTCCACAAGATTTACAAGACTTTTCGGCCACCTACATTTTTGGACTAACTGTGCATTTTTTTATTTTCAGCTAAAAAACGCTTTTCTCACCCAAGCAAAACCCTTGGTCAGTGTTGGCTTGTTTCTAAGTGACTGACAGCAAGTTGCTAAACATTTCAAGTGCACCTGAAAAATATGTGTCCACTTGGGTCTAAAATCCAGACATCCTAAAAACTATGCTGATTATGAAAGGAAAGACACAAACATGAGTTTTAGCTACACACTGACTGCCAAACGTTAACTAACAAGTTAAGGACTATCTTACTTTGTTGTGGGGTTGTGAAAATGTTTTTCCAGAATCATAGAAAACCTTTGTCTTTGAAGAACATGCATGTTTTTAGACAATTTAACACCAATTTACCTGGCAGGCAGTTGCAGCCTTGCAGGTAAGGGAGTGCACAGTTCTGATAAAATAACTTCTATTGGGCTCACTACTTGCAGGAAGGCTCTCAGTATGTTGGAGACCACAGCCCCTCGGATATGCTGTTTGATGTAACGTTTTACTTAATCTTGTGTATATGTAATAGAATAGTTGTTATTTTATATGTGAAGGATAGTGCCCAAAGTTGGATACACGCGTCAAGATAAGACACTATTTTTGTTCACCGGAAGGTGTCGTCGTTGTTTTCCGTGTGGAAGTTCGGAGTTCGTTGTGCTGTGCATGTCCTCTGCACAGAGTGGGAGAGAGAGGACATGTGTGTGTTGTGTGCCTGGAGGAAGAAAGGGAAAAACGACAATTATAAAAATAGACAATAATAAAAACACTACACAGAGTCTCCGGATGATGGGAGGCACTACGCAACATAGTGTGGACTTCGGTTACAGTATTAAGTACAGTTTTCCAGAATCCATTTCTATAATTGTATAATAATTCTGAACTCCATTCAGTAATTACAACAGGCCAAGAGAATCTTTATGCCAGAGGTCACTAACTGGCGTAATCCTGTACGGACCCGGATCTATAATCTATTTATACGGCAGATGAATTTAACGGGATAGTTTTAAGGTGCGCAGCTTTTTCAGTGTTTACGACCAACGCCAACACAGGAAAAGCTGCACCGGTATCAGGAAATAAACTGACCAATCGTGTACAGGTTAAATTATCCCACGTGGTGCTTTTCAGCCAATTAACTCTCGGCATTCTCGGCAGTTAACAGCGGCAGGCAGAAGGAGAGGGAGAGAAACAGCCGCCACAGACTGAGACGTGGAGAGAGAGAGAGAGAGTCAAGGGAGACAAGGGAAGCGGGTTCAGAGAAACTGAAAGTGTTAATTTGTTAATTTGTTATGATTTGTATTGTTAAAGTGGTTGAGATTGTTCTGACAAGGTGTGTTAAAGAAAAATTATGTAAACTGTTGCTACACCTTATTTCTCTTAAGTTAAGAGTTTTATTTCAAGATGTTAATACTACTACAACATATAACACCCTGGCAAGTTGGACATGATGATCCGGACCTTTATTTGAATTTTTTTTTTGACTGGACCTCTTGGCGTTTTAGTTGAATACCCCTGCTGTATGCGGACTAAAACGTGGTGGTAGACGCTCAGGCAGCTGCAACTCTCCGGTGCCCTCTGCCGGGAGTTTAAAAGCTGCACCACACTATTTACGATTATGATTTACGTCCAAAAAGTCGAAAATGAAATCCAATTAATTCATCTAATTTCTCAGATTGCCTGTGATTTTTTATTCTGTTTTCTCTGGTTTAACTGCTCCACAGTGACCAATGTACTGTACAGTACTTGTGCTGACACAACGATTACCTTAAATTGCAGTCAGCATTAAGTGCAAAGAAGCAGGACAGGATATAATTATAAAACTTTGTATAGGGTTTGAATCACTTTAGAAAATACATCTACTTTGATTTTTTTTTTTATTTAATCTTTACACACTATACATTATGGATCTCCATTATTGTCCCTGTCAGACAAGGACAATTTAGTCCCTGCCAGTAAATAATTTCACAGGTTTTCAAACAATGGAATTAGGAACTTTTTTACAAGATGTTTATTTATGTAAATCTGAGAATTTAGTTATGAGTTCATATAAAGCCTATATGTAATAAGATCATTCATTTTAACAAAATGATTGTTTTAAATCATTAACTTAATATAGTGTCTGAAGAAATTGCACTATAAGTAATTTATTCCAATCATATAAAAATTTTATGTAAAAGCACAGTTGAACATCAGGTGTGTTTAGTTTAGTTTTTTTTTTTTCTCTTCAAGAGTGACTGCGACATTAAACTAAATAAAACCCATGAGTCATTCTTGGGTTTGGCAGTAAGTAGATGGAATATAAGAAAATTTTACTCAAAGAGTGTGTTAGAGCTAATTTCCATTTCAAGTGAATGCCATTATATTTCCATCCATGGGCCGGTGACCATGGAATTGTTTTGAGTTGCTTTAAAGGGCTCATCACTGTCAACAGAGTCAACAAGGACACAGAGGCAATTACTAACTGTTTTTCCAGATATGACTCTATAACAGTCGTTCTCAGTTGATATTCATTGGAGTGTAGATGGTAGCTTCTCAGAAGGACTGCACAATGTTGAAATAAAGGAAAAAGCGTGTTACATCTTACCTGTGAGTGACAGCTATTATTTGCAGGCTGCATTTGAAGGTAACAAACGAGAAAGTGTGTGTGTGTCTGTGCATGTGTACAGAGATACAGGGTGTGCAGCTTGAGACTTGACTGTATCACAAGCAGTGATAGCTTTCCTGTGGTCTGACGACAGCTGATTAATGTGATAAATGGATTGAAGAATTGCTGTGGCAATTAATGGTGGTTTTGGGTGTAGAGACCGGGACAAGGTCTAACAAACAAAGGCTGATGATACCCCTCTTGCTGCAGTTTTGTGTTTTTTTTTTGACGCGAGAAGATTTCGCGAGAAGATTTCATTCCTCGCAGCACCACAGGGAGGTGCCACTGGTGTCAGTTGAAGGAGAGTGTGTCAGGCTTTTTCTCATACAATGCCTGACATTTTTTCTTTTTTTTTTGCTCTTCCATCAGTCAGGTGCCCAGATACAACTTTAACTTTTATTTGTTTATAGTGCCAGATCATAACAACTGTTATTTCAAGGCACTTTATAACCAAGCCTGCATAAAAACAAGAATAAGAAAGAATACATAGAGATAGCCCCTGCCCTTATAGACCCTCACCGGCTGAGGAACAACTCCCAAAAACCCAGAAAGGGAAAAAAAGGAAGAAACCTCAGGGTGATCGACAGTGGAGGGGATCCTCACCCAGGACGGACAGGCGGGTGAACTAAACAGTAGCAAGTAAAAACCAGTATTTCTTTTAAGTCTACAAATAAAAGAAGAGCACTATAAAGTCTATTCATGGTCCAATCAAGTTTATATGCGCCATAAGGCAAAGTCCAGGGTCCAGATCATACAGTATATCCTATACTTGCCTATGTGTTTAAATTGTTTCAATATTGTAGTTTAATTACCTTAATTTTTACAGATATCACAATAATCTGATTATATCCCAATAATCTGATTATGCATTATAACCACAGAAATAAAGCAATTTTCTTATAAAGTTTTAAAGCAAATAATTTCAATAACATTAATATATATCATCTTTTATGAAAAAAGAGATAAGGAAATACTAATTTAAGGACAAGAAAGGATTTAAGATGTTTTGTGCAAGTGGGCCCTGAATGCCATGTATGCAAAGGAAGGGTCCTGCCAGCTTCATGTTACTATAAAAATACATTATATAAAAAGATATACTTTTTATTGCTACTACCAATAACAGCTGTACGGGCAGTCTCGGCAGCCACTGCTCGACGGTGATTTTCACTGCCCTCGTGTGCAACGACACTTTCATATTTTAAATTGCCGCTGCCGTTTACAAACGCGGATTTTTTCGTCAAATTGCGGTTTTTGTAAAACGCAGAACAAGGGATACAAAACAGTCGGGCGGTCGCATCGTAATGAAGCCACGGCCGTCTGTGCTCCCAACCTTTGGCATTTTTCTGTCTCGTATTTCCTGTCAGCAACTCTTTTCTCTTCTTCCGACCTTGGTCGTTTTTTTCCCCGTCTCAGGTGGCGGCTTAACTCCTTTCAGAAAATTCCACATTACAAAGATGTTTTAACAGTTGAAAGTGTAAACAAATAAAGACGCGTGTTTATATGGACATAATATGGTCCCAAGTATTGAAATCTGGTTGTCATATCATGTGAGAGCATGCGAGACTCAACGAGATGTGTCATAGACATGTGCAGTGGTAATTGAACGGCACATTTATGATTCGTATTGTATGGCGGTTTGGTTAAGCTGTAACAAACGCTATGTTTATGTTTTCAACATAAAAACGCATTTTAAGAATATATTTTCAACTAGCCAACCGGGCTGGCTAGTAACTGAATTAACTCGCCAAATGGGAAATTAAGTCACCTCGGGCGACCGGACTACCGCGAATTTCGAGCCCTGGAATAGAAGGGAGAAGAGAGAGAGGGCAGCAATGGGGTCCACATGGGGTCTACGGCTGGACCCGTACCCAACCATGGGCGCAGTCAAAAGCTCCTCTGCTGGTTATTTTTAGCGATTATTATGGGCAACGGATCAGAGGGAAGTGCAGAGGAGAGTGGTAAACTGCAACTCCACCACCCAGTCAACTGATGTTTAAGCACTTGGCCAGGTTCTGAGAAAGTAGAGCTGCTCCCTGGTGGGATGGATGCAGTCTCTTTCAATGAGACCAGGTCTACCGCAGAAAGTCCTCCAATTATCAACAAAGTCCACGCTGTTTGTGGGACACCATCAACAGCAACGGACTACATTTTCTCCTGACTGTCACCCAGCGTTTCTTTGTTCTACGCTGCTCCAGAAAACCCGAGGGTGAACTCACGGGAGCTACACTAAGTGGATCCACGCGGCTGGGGGGCTGGCTAACTGAAGTTAACGGTTAATTTAACGGTTAGTTAACGATACAATCAGTAAACCAAACAGACTTATTTATTCTAACCACCATCTTAAGATAAACAAAAGAATAATCCACCTCTGTGGAGGCTGGGAATAAATAGAACTGATTGGACACTACAGAGTGAGCCTTAAGCAAGTGTCACTGCCTATTTATGCTACAGATGCTTTGACGTACCGTTCAATGGGTAGTAATTGGTTTTAATCATAAGAACCACATTGGAGCCGCAAAAACAGCTTTGACTAATTGGCTGACTGATTGTTTTGTTTCTGTCTTTTCTCTCATCATGGCTTGAATCCTAATTTTATGAATGCATAGTCTTAAGTGCCTTTTCTCCGGCAAGACGAAGCAAACACTACCTGCTCTGTCTACTGCTATGCAGATTTGTCTACTGAGTGACAAGTGAATGGCTTTTTCAACACAGGCTGCTGAAGGTAGTTGATTAAATGGCTATAATAAATAGCTGATAGTTTTGAGTGATTATTCAGTAAACAGCTGCGGGAGATCAACAAGAGAAAAGAGGCGGTCACACAACGGAAGAAAATTTAGAGCACATTAGACAGATGCTACATTTCACTGCTAGCAGAGGGGAAATCATAACTCAGCTTATTTTTGCTCACCAGACTAAAGTGATCATGCAGGATAAACTCTCATTCTGCTTTCTAAAATAGCAGTAAGTTAATTGGAAAAGCCAACGGAGGATGTATTGAAGTGATATAAGTAGAAACATAGCATTAAAAGGAGTCAGCTTTTACACATGTAGATGGTGGACCTGAAGACCACATTTTTCTTTATGTAACCTAAAGCTAAGGCTCAAACAGAAATCAGCCCCCTGTGGTTGGATCAAAGAGCCCACACTCAACACACTGATCAAGAAAGATACAAACAAGGGTTTTCTCACCGCAAAACAAAAACAAGGGAGTTTTCAGAAAGAACAAAATGAGACTCACACATCCAGCAATAAGCAACTTTTGCCAATTGAAAGACCACAGCAATCAGTTGCTTGAGATTCTTAAATACTGTATGTTAAATACTGCATGACAGGAATGATCAGTGATCAATGGCCAACCACGTAGCAGATTAGTTACAGTTGACCAATCAAAGGTCAGCTCCATAGTCCTTTATAAATCACATGTGGATCATTGAATTTTGACCAACAAATCACAGGCCAGCTCATTTGTCCTTGACTAATCACAGGTCATATCAGTGAACTTTGACCAATCACAAACCAGGTCCATAGTCTTTGACCAATGACAGGCTAGATCAGATACCTTAACCAATTAAGACTCTGTGCTATAGTCCTTGACAAATCACATGCCAGAACAGTTATCTCAACCAATAATGGGCAAGGTGCTAAATCCTTGACCAATCACACAGGAAATCATTGATCCCTGACCAATCAACAATCATCAGCTCCATAGGTCTTCACCAATCACGTGCAGGATTACCAAATAAAAGGAAGATCACTTATTGTTAACCAATTACAGTTCCTTGACCAATCACATACCACCGAAACTGCCACTCCTATTACAAGGTCACACACTATACCTTTGTAAGTGGTGAGCCCATGGAAAGCAAACAGTCTGAACTGGGACTCGAACTTGTGCAGGGATGACCGTCTTAGGGGAACATTAAGGCCCGGTCCAGTGACAGACTAGATCAGATATCATTAACCAATCACAGTTTTGCGCCATAGTCCCTGACCATTCACATGCCTATCAGTGATCTTTGATTAATCACAGGACAACTCATCAGTGTGGACAAATCATTGGTCATATCATTGATGTTTGACCACAGTTAAGCTCTATTGTCTTTACCCAAACACAGGCCAGGTCAGTGATCTCAAGATGCTAGGGCAACTGCTAAATATTTGACCAATTACATTGGAGATCAGATCAAATCACAGGCCTACTTACCAGTGTGGACAAGGTAAATACCTGATTTGATCAATCACAAGCCACTTACACACTCTACCTTTGTTGGTGATGAGCCCACTGGAAGCCAACAGTCTGAACTGGGACTTGAACTTGCACAGGGAGGACCCTTCTGACATCAAAAACAGAGACTTTGCCCCTAGCAAGGCAAGAAAACCACCAGTGTGTATAAACATATGAAACCATCAAAGAGAAGCTAAAAGGATAAAATCAACACTGAGCGGTTAATGAGTCACAGATGAGGTGACAAAAAAATTTGGGGTTGATGTTTTTGAAAGAAAGCTAATTCCTTCCCTCTTCATTGTGACATTGTGATTCACACCACTTCACACAATGGAATGTCACCTCTGTATTTAACCCATCACCAAAGTGAACAGTGGGCAGCTTTGAGTGCCCGGGGAGCAGTGGGTGGGGGCGGTGCCATTCTCAGTTGACCTCAATGGTAACTAGGGGGTAGGGGAATTCAAACCGGGGGCCTTGCAGAACCCAGGTCTGCTACCCTCGCTATTAGGTCACCAAATGCCTTGATCAAAGTGATTAATGAAAGAGCACTTGAGTCAAGGTCAAGTACAACACAGCTCACAGTCCTGAGAAGAAAAAACACATATACTTTTAGTAATGTGCAATATATTGATTGGTCTTTGAAGAAACTAATAAAAAAATAATCATTCTGACTCTGTAACTGCTATTAAGCTCAGTAGTTTCTAATCTCTAAACTTGTTATCTTTTGATAATAACTTTTTATTAAGATAATAAGATTGTTGAATATTATAGAGAACAGGGATCATGGCTAAGACAAATTCTAACGTTAATTTGTCCATAATGTCTACAATTTTCTGCCATAAACCCTCAATATTTGTTTCAACCAATATTTTAATTTTCAATTTATTAGTATTTCTATAGTGCTAAATAAAAACACAAGTTGTCTCAAGGCGCTGTAAAAGGTAAGGACAAAAAACAGAAGTACAGAGGTCACAAATATTACAGAATTACAGAAAGAAAAAAACCCAACAGTTCACACATCAGTGGAGAGAAAAATATCCCATTTAACAGGAAGACATCTCTGACAGAACCAGATACAAAGATGTCATCTGCCTCAACCGGTTGGGGGCGAGGGAAATTGCGGTTAGAAGAGAGATGGGGAGAGAGAAACAGGAAAGAGGAGATACAACAGAGACAGAGCAACTAGTACAACAACTAGTACTAGCAACTAGTACAACATTTATAAAAAAGTGGATCTGGATCCTGAGACCTGAGGGAGAGAGAGGCCAGGAAGGAAAAGCATACACTAGGGGGACAGAGCAGAAGGTTAGTGGCAAGTAATTGTGCTTACTCAAGTCCTGAGTGAACACTTAACTATAAGCTTTATTAAAAAGGAAGGTTTTTAGCCTGGCTTTAAATACATAGACAGTGTCCGCCTCCCGAACCGACATTGGGAGTTGGTTCCACAGAAGAGTGGCCAGGTAACTAAAGGCCCTGCTTCCCATCCTAGTCTTATGGACTCTTGGAACCACAAGCAAGCCTGCATTGTGAGACCTAAGTAATCTATAACCGATAAGATACAACTAAGTCTCTAAGGTACATTGGTGCCTGCTCATTGAGTATTTCATAAGTGAGAAGGACGATTTAAATGTACCGTAATTCTAAGCTGGACAGGGAGCCAGTGTAGAGAAGCTAAGACTTGGGTAATATGGTCTCTCTTCCTTGTTCCTGTTAGAACAAGTGCAGCTGCTTTTGGATTAGCTGCAATGGTTTGATTAAGTTATTGGAAAATCCAGATAGTAATCTGGATGTAACAAATGCATGGACTAATTTTTCAGCATCCTTTAAATTTTCTTAATGTTACGCAGGTGGAAGTAAGCTGTTCTTGTGATTAGATTTACGTGTGGCACAAATGAAATGTCCTGGTCAAAAGTAACTCCAAGGTTCTTTACTGTTGAGCTGGATGCCATGGTAAATTCATCTAGAATAGAATTAAACTTTATTGTCATTGCAAATGTCACGAGTACAAATCAACGAAATGCAGTTTGCATCCATCCAGAAGTGCAATAAATTACCATGTACAGAGGACATATATACATGAATAATGGGTATGTACAGTATGGCAGTTATGGCAGTAGAATGTACAGACTAGGAAGAAAAAGCTAATGAACAGGTTATTAACAAATTATGCTAATAGTGTATATATTCAGATTATGACAGTGAAAATGTACAAGCCATTAACATGTAATGCATATTAAACATAATATAAGATCAACAGGATATAAGCATATAGTTTGAATATTATAGGCCTGAGTACTGATCCTTGTGGAACTCCACAATTAACTTTAACTAGTTGATGAAGTATTACTATTAACCTGAGCAAACTGCAGTCTATAAGATAAGTAAGACTTAAACCAGCAGAGTGCAGACCCTGAAATCCCTATGGTCTGCTCTAGTCTCTGCAGTAAAATTATATGATCTTCTTCTTCTCCTTTGGGCTTATCCCGTTTTTCAGGGGTTGCCACAGCGTCAACAATTTCCATCTCACCCTGTCCTCCGCATCCTCAACTACAACTCTAACTACCTCTGTTATTTCTTGGCTCTTTAATGAAGCTACGTATAATTATACGTCAAGATTAACGACACAGGAGGCAAGGAGTAGGGTACATTCTTTTATATTTGAGCAACCCTGGAATCTGCATACACAACAGTAACAGGCAGACGTCATCAGGGAGTGGATGGAAAGAACAGTGGGACAAACTTAACCTATCAATACATAACATATCCTTCCCCCTTTACTTTAATGTCCCACATTAGAAAACAAGCCACTCTCCATTTCAATGTTTCTAACTGGTAACAAGTAACAGTAGGCTTATTGATTAAATATTTTCCTTAACTAGGGAAAGAAGGTAGACTGCCTCAATTCCCAGACTAAACCCTGGGGATTATTGTGCCCCATCATCATGGGTCATCTAGATTATAAAGAGAGTTTATCAGGGGGTCGTCTGTCTCTTTTTGGGTAAGTACGACCCACAGGGGTGGCACAGGTCTCGCTTCCAGGTTGCAGGAGCATACTCTGCTCAGGCTGTCCTGTAGGTGAGGGAACCTCCCCATCTACTGGTGAAATCTGGAATTCACCCAGGTGTTGGTTTGAGTAGATGTCGAGGTCAGGAACTGAAGATGTTGCAACAGTCGGGACATCACTGGAACCAGATGCGTGGAGCAGTTGGTTGGTGTCACGCTGCCATATAAGGTGGTCACTAGTTTCTACCGTGTATGACGCAGGCCCTGTTTTTGCTTAAACAGTTGCTGGTGTCCACTTATCTCCCTTGGCATATTTCTCAGTAAAAACATGGTCCCCAGCTGTGAAAGTCCGTAGCCGTGCTTTCGCTCTTCTGTCAATCCTGTGCTCTCTGCTGGCTGTGGACAACCTCTTTTGTCCTCAGAGGTCTCAGAAGATCTAGGCGCGTACGAAGCTGTCTTTTGAGTAAGGCTGAGGCTGGAGACACTTTTGCGGTAGCATGTGGAGTGTTCCGATATGACAGCAGAATAGCACTGAGGTGCTGGTTAATTTATCGACTGTTTTGTGCAGACTTAATAGCTTGCTTCATGGTCTGAAAGAATCTTTCAGCCAGTCCATTCGTAGCTGGGTGATATGGTGCTGATTTAATGTGATGAATGCCATTCTCTTCCATAAATGCCTTGAACTCTTCAGACACCAGTTGTGGCTTGTTGTCACTAACAAGTTGTTGTGGTAAGCCAAAACGACTGAACATGCTCTGTAGTTCTTCAATCGTTTTCTCTGTGGAGGTGTTCTTCATTATCACAACCTCTGGCCACTTACTGTGGGCATCTACCGCCACTAGATACATACTGCCCTCTAGTGGCCCTGCAAAGTCTATGTGTACTCTTTGCCATGGCTCTTCTGGCCAGGACCAGGGGTGTAATGGGGCCAGTTGTGGGAGATTTCTCAGTTTCTGACATAATATGTCTGTCATAACATGATGTTGCCTTCTCCTCTATAGCTATATCCAGCCCCGCCCACCAAAAGTAACCTGTTGCAATCTCTCTTTCATTGTTGCAATCTCATAGCTCATTTCTCCTCACCAGATATGGTTTTAGACTGTTGGTCATGACACCCCTCCTCCCTCAGGTGATTATGTCCACCACCTCAGACAGAACTGGATCTGCCCACGTGTGCTTCTTCACATGAGCTGAAGTTACTGGAGCTGACATCATATCTTTGAAATAAAAGATTTCAGCCGGCTTTGGTTCTGTGTGTGTGACTTACAATGGCAGCCTAGAAAGTCCATCTGCATTTCCGTGTAGATCTGCTTTACGATATTTAATTTCATATTGATGTGCGGACAAAAGTAGCAGTTAACAAGGGTATTCCATAGTGGGGGCCAAAAATAGTGGTGAGTGGACGGTGGTCCGTCAGTAAAGTGAATTTTCTGCCAAAGAGATATTGATGCCAAATACTATCGCTAATGCTTCCCATTCAATTTGGGAATATCTTTCTTCAGCTGTGCTCAAGGTCCGTGGTGCAAAACCGAATGGCCTCTCTTCCCCTGATGGTAATATATGTGACGCCATAGCGCCAACACCATAGGGTGACGCATCACAGACCAACTGAATGGGTAGTTTGGGATCAAAATGTATGAGGGCATCCGAGTCACATAGAGCCATTTTGGCTTCCCTGAATGCTACCTCACACCTGTCTGTCCACTCCCATGTCTTGGTGTTGTTCAGCAGCTCATGTAATGGCTTGAGCATATTGGCAAGGTTAGGCACAAATTTTGCATAGTATGTGAGAAGACCGAAAAGTGATCTCAGTTGGGTCACGTTTCCGGGTAGGGCGCTTTCATGATGGCCTTTACTTTGGATGGCGCTTTGTGCAGTCCAGTACAGTCAATAACATGGCCCAAATACTCAACTGAGAATCTGAAAAATTCACACTTGTCTCACTGAACTCTCAGGCCATAATCTTCCTGTCTCTGCAATGTAGCTTCCAGGTTCTGTAAGTGTGTCTTGTCATCAATCCCCGTGATCAGAAGATCATCCAAGTAGCATTGGACACCAGGAAGACCACTCAGGATTTGGTCCATAGCTCTTTGAAACAGGGCTGGAGCAGAGGTTGTTCCAAAATGGAGCCTCTTATACCTGTAGAGGCCCTTGTGTGTAACTATTGTCAGCAGTTCCTGAGACTCTTAGACCACATGCATTTGGAGGTAAGCCTGACTTAAGTCTATCTTACCAAACTTTTGACCTCCAGCTAGACGTGAGAAAATGTCATCGATCAAAGGTAATGGATATTGCTCAGCAGCTAAGACAGGGTTTGTGGTGACCTTGAAATCACCACAGATTCTGAGAGACCCGTCTTTTTTTATTACTGGAACAATTGGTGTAGCCCAGTCACTCGTTCTCACTTGTTCCAGCACTCCACTTTCAACCAGCCCGTCTAATTCAGCCTCTACCTTTGGTTTGATCGCATAGGGAACTGTCCTTGCTTTCAGACACTTTGGCATACTTCCTGGTTTTATAGTAAATTTGACTGTTATGTCTTTCATGCTGCCAAGTTCACCATCAAAACCGGTGTCATGCTTCTCCAAAATGTCCAGCAGGGAACCAGTGGTACTATCATACACCAGTAAAACTTCTTGCCAGTTTAATCTGAGCTCTTCCAACCAGCTGCGGCCGAATAGAGCTGGGCGGTTTCCTGCAATGATGTACAGGGGTAGGGTCTTTATTTTGTTTGTTGTAAACCACCGTTACATCACAAATCCTAAAACTGGAACAGTCTCCCCAGTGTAGGTTCGTAATTTTAATTTTGTTGGCCGAAAGGTAAGGTGTTGCAGCCTTTCTCTGTAAACGGCCTCAGACACCATGGACAGACAGGAGTCCATGTTTATCTGCATCCGCACATGATTGTTTTCCAAAAGTGGGGTGACCCAGTATCCGTCATCACTGTCCCTGACTGATAGAACACATACTGTGTCTTCATCAGACTCATTGCTACTTGGTTCCTGTTGTTTGTGTTCCAACTTATTTATGTGTTTCTTTTTATTTCTCTTGAACCCGGTCTTCTTCACCTCAGTATGTTGTCTTTCATTTTTGTTTTTACTTCTACAGACATGTTCAATGTGGTTTGACTTTCCACAATGTCTAATTCCCTGCACCAGCATTCTTGTGCATCATGTCCAGTTTTTTCCGCACTGATAACAAAGCCTGTCAATAGAGGATTCGTTTGCTGATTCAGATGATAATTCATGTACTTGGGTTGCAGCACTTAATTGCTGTGCATTGTGTGTAGCCATTACCATGGAAGTGCTTAACTCTATGGGCTGTTTTAGTGTCAATTTTGCCTCTGTAACTAGGCGTTTTTGAATGGATTCACTGCGAAGACCACACACCAGCCTGTCTTGTATGGTGTCATTTAGTGACGATCCAAATTCACAGAGTTCAGATAAACGTTTCAGCTTGGCTACAAACTCTGCAACAGAGTCACCATCCTGGTTCCTTTTATGGAATCTGAACCGCTTGGCAATAATGAGTGGTTTGGGAGAATAGTGATCTCCTAAGATCTTCACGATATCTACATATAACTTTGTTCCAGGTTTGTGTGGTTGCGTTAAACTGCGTAACAGATGCGAATGCTTTTCCTCCCATAACACTCAAAAAGGTTGGCACTTTAACATCATCTGTGATCTTATTATCTTATTAGAACAAAGTACTCAAACCTCTCTGTGTACACACTCCATTGTTCGGTGGCGTCATCAAATGGTTCAATATTTCCCAACAGCGTGGCCATTGTCTACAATTATTCTTATTTACCCCTTTCCGTCGGGGCATCACTGTCTCTTGTTACGTCCTCCGTTGATGTTATCAGTTATTTTCCTTCCCTTTTTTTATCTTCGCCTTCATAGAAGTGTCCACATATCCGTCCATTACCATCAGAGCTACCTGTTGCGTTTAGCCAAAGAACATGAAACATCCCTGCAAGGGAAAAAAAAGCAAATCAAATCTTTAGAGCATATTTTTATGTGTCACTAATAGAGCGCGGGCACGAATCATCCTCGTCGCCAGTTGTTATTTCTTGGCTCCTTAATGAAGCTACGTATAATTATACGTCAAGATTTACAAAACAGGAGGCATGGAGTCGGGTACATTCTTCTGTATTCGAGCAACCCGGTAATCTGCATACACAACAGTAACAGGCAGACGTCATCAGGGGAGTAGATGGAAAGAACAGTGGGACAAACTTAACCTATCAATACATAACCACCTCCATGTCCTCCCTCTTTGGCCTTCCCGTTCGTCTCTTACCTGGTAGCTCCATGTCTAGCATTCTTCTCCCAATATACCACTGTCCCTCTTCTGAACATGTCCAAACCATCTTAAGCTGGCTTCTCTAGCTTTTTCTCCTTGTCACCCCCAAAGAGAATACCAGCATCTTAAATTCCCACCTCCAGCTCTCCCTCCTGTCTTCTATCTATTCCTAGTGTTTCTAATCCATACATCATGGCTGGTCTCACAACTTACCTATAAACCTTTCCCTTCACCTTAGCTGACACCCTGCTATCAGAAATAACTCCTGTGATATTTCTCCAGTTTTTCCATCCTGCCTGTACTCTATTCTTCACCTCTCTTCCTTGTAACCTCACCATTCCGCTGTTCCCCTTTTCATTCACACACATGTACTCGGTCTTGCTACGACTGACCTTCATTCCTCTTCTCTCCAGTGCAAAGCTCCACCTCTCTAGGTTCTCTTCTAGCTGTTGCCTGCTCTCACTGCAGATCACAATATGATCTGCAAACATCATTGTCCATGGTAAGTAAGATTATATGATCAATGGTGTCAAATGCAGCACTGAGATCTGATGGGCCAAGTATAGAGACTAGACCATAAGGAGGTCATTAGTGACTTTAACTAAGGCCGTTTCTGTACCATGCACTATGGTGTACTGTATATCCTGACTGATATTTTTCAAAGAAGTTATTATTTGTCATATATTGACGTAACTGATTGTCCACTGCCCCTTCAAGTATTTTGGAAATGAATGGCAGGTTTAATATTGGCTGGTAGCTATCTAGAATTCATTAAAGTTCACTAACACAAAGTGTCACATAAATGTGTTTTGTTAACACCTTGAAGTCTGTGGCACAGTTATGCAAATGCAGCTCTTTAACATGAAATAGCTTTAGATGGTGCAGTTTATTTTACCAAAAATCAATATCTTGCTAGGCCACTGCCGCCAAGATCACCTTCCTCTACTCTCTTTACCTCTCCTTTCCTCTTCTCTATTCCCTCCTTCTCTCTTCTCCTCTTTCCAATTCCCTTTGTCCTTTCTTTTGCTCTACTGATAGAGAAGCAGCTCATTCTGTTTTTCAGCCTGCCATAATTACCTGACCATATCTACTTAACGCCAATGTGCCTAAGCCTAAAGAGTTTGTGGCACTAGTGATGTGCAGTGTTGGGACTAAGACGTTACTGAACAAAACTACTTTTCCCAGTAACTAATAATGTAACACGTTACTTTATCCATTCGATAGCGCCTTTACAGTTACTTTTGCATAAAACCAATCAGAATGACACCTGTGCAGGTTTTCTTGCCTAATAGCAGTACTTCTCAAAGTGTGGGGCGGGCCCCCCGGGAAAGGGGGAGGGAGGGTTGCGATGCTGAGGGGTGCACATGTGACTCTGGGGAACATGTTTTTTTTCCGCCATATTACAATAAAGGGTAATTGCACATCCTTGTAAGTTGAACTATATTCCTTTCTTTTTGTTTTCTTCACGTTAACAAGGATATGTTATGCAGAGGTGTACCTATGGGTGGTGGGGGGGGTGCAAATTGTTTTTTTCTTGCTAGGGGGGTGCAACGGAAAATAAATGAGAAGCACTGCCTTGTAGGGAAATAAACAGACTCACTCACACATGACGCGGTTCAGCAACACGCACAAGCAAGACAACAGCAAGTGGCAAGTTGAGGTTAAAATAAAATTGCCTGTGAAAATGTCTAAACTTCTATTTTGTTTTTATTGTACTGTAATGTACAGCGAACATATTTCCAGACTCTATTTGCAGTGCTGCCTGCAGCCTCACTCTCTGACTCTCACATATACACAGCTCTAACCCCACCTCCCCACACTTGGAAACATTAACCCTATAACTGCTGTATAAAACCTTATAAAATTACAGTCCCACTAGCTTTCATTATGATAGTTGCTACAGAGCACAACACTAAACAGTTTAATGTGTTTTTAAAGTTATTAATTACTTTTATAATTTAGTAACTAGAAACGTAACTAGTAACTTTTTCATGGCAGTAACAAGCAAAGTAACAAGTTGCTTTTTTAAAGTAACTTGCCCAACACTGGTGATGTGTTTCTGACAGTGTTGATGATCAGCCCACAAGTGATCTGGTGAAGACTAAAGTAACACATTTGATTTCCTGTATCAATTCCTGGTATCAATACTGTAAAACACAATACAGAACTATTATGAAAACAGTTATTGTAAAATATTTAGGTTAACTGTGTGTGTATCCAGGTGTGTCTGGTACTGCTGTATATTTTTTGGGGTTATTGTGCTATTGCTATGATATCTAACCATGACTTTACCTTGTTCACTGATACAAGCAACCAATTCATTATTCATTAGTCATTATGCACTTGTAAGTCATAGGTTTATGTGTGTATTATACATCTTTGTAATTGTATTCATTATTTGTAATCATTGTTATTGTACGTGTATTTATGGTGAAATTGGTAAAATATTGGGTTTGGGTAAATTATTATTATTTGACTTTTATTAACTTCTTAATTTACCCAAATAAATAATAACTGTGGTATTACATTGTTTCAGAGTTGACACACACCATGCAAGAGAATGACCTGTCTGGTAATGACAGCCAGCAAGAAATTGTAAGTAAAAACCTTTTCTTTCTACATATAACTATATAAAAAAAATCCTGTATTTAACTGCAATTATAAATGGAAATGCATACTGCATTTATTCTGTCATGGTGTGCTCCCTTGTATGTTCTAACACAGAAAATCAGATTTGAAGACTAACCATTGATTACTATTTCACGAACAAACTACAAATTTATGGCAATTCTTATAATCACAGTCCCTCACACCCTGTTGTTTTCTTCTTTCTACTTATGTTACAATTAGGGATGTCCGATATTAACATGAACCGATACGGATATAGGCAGCTAATTTCCCCTGAATTGGTGTGATACCAGACTAAAGGCATTCTATAAATAACCGTGAACAACATAAACACACTACTTCAATATAAGTTATAGAAAAATTTCGCATTTATTTTTTACCATTTTGTCTGAAACAGTCCTATGATTATTTGTGCAGCATTCAATGTAAATGAGAAATGTCTAGTGTTGGGACAGAATAACTTTCCAAAAACATTAATTATTAACATAATAAACGGGGTTCATTCAGCCCTCACAACAATAGTCAATATAAATGGGCACACATAGTAACAGCTGCAGTCTAAGAGTCAACAGCCCTCTTTAATGAGCAAACAAACATTTCAGCATTGTCACAATGTAAATGACACTTCTCGTTGATGACATGAGAGACGACACCGAACATTAAATGTCCGAGAAATACTTATTTCAAATACGATTAGTCATGACATAGCCCGGCTCGAGAAACTCCACACCACATTAAAACCAGTGTCTTAAACAGGAAAGAGTGGCTGGTTCTCCAAGACGATGAACTCTGTGAAGTTTGTCTCATTTATTTTGCTCTTGGCTGTTCTTTAGCGTATTCAATTCTTTTGCTCTTTGCTGTTCTTTACCTCATTTAACTCTGAGACTTTGAGAGACAGCTGCTGCTGCTGCTGCCGTTTTGTTGTCGTTTCACTAAGTCTATTGTTGTTTTTCTTTACTTAAAGGCATAAAAACACCTTGTGATAACACCTTGTGATAAAGTGTCGATGTTGTTGTCCCTTTTAATAACATCATTAATCACGTGCCGGTCAAAGTGTCAGTAGTACTGACTCAGTACCCCATGAGGAAATCACCTGTATTTGCTGAGACTGCGGCTTTGTAGCATCGGATTTTGGATATTGGTAAAAAAAAAAATACCGATTTTAAAATAAGTTGCTAATCAATGGTCCGATATATCGACCATCCCTAGTTACAACCTAACATAGGTATTGTTATATTTATTGTCATTTTTATGACCTTCATATTTCACCTTTTCTTTTGCTTTTTAGGTTAATTACCTTCTTTGAAGGTAATAATCACAAGAGCATAAACGAGGTGTAAATGAAAAGGGCACTAACACACACTAAAACCACAAATCAGTCCTATAATCAAAGAACAACAAAAAAAAAACATGTTAATGTTTAACAAGTTAATGGGGTCCACTGAGCATTGCACCGTCCCCCACTCTCAGCTCCCCGTGCAACAAAAGTTTTCCACTGTTCACTTTGGTGATGGGTTCAATACAGAGGTCACATTTAATTGTCTGCGTGGTGTGAATCACAATGTCACAATGACAAGGACTTCCTTTATGTAAAAAAAAAAAAAAAAAACATTTCCTTTCCTTTGCTATTTATTCACAATTCAGTAAAATAAGAGAATCATAATGTGCATTACATAAAATAAGTAAGAAAGGAAAGGTACTTGTCATTGAGACACAGCTCACCAGTGCCGGACTGTGACCCATCTCCAAAGTGAACAGTGGTAATATTTATCTAAGTTGACATGATAATGTTCAGTGTACACAAAATGCATCTAAAATTTTATGATTTTATTTAAAAAAAATACATAATCCTTTATAAATTACACATTCAACTCCAATTAAGTCCTTATACTTATCCCTGCCAACTAGGCCTGTGCCAACATGGTAGGTGGATTTGAGTGCAAGCTGTCTGTCACCCACAACTTTCCATCTGGATTTATTAGACAGGTTCCTGGAAAGTGAACCAAACCAGAGTGGTGCTCAGTTAGAGAAGCAGCCTGTGTAGTGAGCAGAAATGCCCAACACTCATCTTTACAGATGTAGACCCAAATAGACAGACAGACAGACAGATAGATAGATAGATAGATAGATAGATAGATAGATAGATAGATAGATGATAGATAGATAGAGCGGTGGGTAAGCCATCGTTTTGACCTCCACTGTCCACTGCACACAAGCAGAAAAGGCTCCAGTGGGCTAGGCAATACTTGAAGACTAACTTCAAAACTGTTATTTTCACTGATGAATGTCGTGCAAGCCTTGATGGTCTAGGGGTTGGCAACCTTTTACACCCAAAGAGCCGTTTGGCACCAGTTTCCATATAAAAGAAAACACTGGGAGCTGCAAATATTTTTTGGTATCTACAATGAAGATAACACAGTATATGGTTTTGTTACCTTTACCCTTATAGTTTTCTTTACCTTTACCCCTTGTTTAAACAACTATAGTGTGTTTTCTTTTCTGCAACGTGGTTACCTGATAAATCTTCCCCAATCATTTCTGCTCAGCCCATGTCAAAACTGTTTCCGGTACCATTGGTAAACAGTTGAACAAAGTAGCTTTAACAATTGAACCATGTTCTTTAGATCTAATGGAGATGAGAGAGAACTGGTCAGTGTGAAGGACAGATGACCTTATTGGTGGGATCAGATTGATATGAGTGTTTATCTGAATCTCATCTTTGTTCTTTTTATCTCCAGATTTCACTGGAATGACACAATCCCATTTCTAAACTTGCTGTTAGACAAGTTAATAAATATAAATAAAAACTTATAGTCAATGGGATTATGAGTATGATGATCAACTACTGTCCTTTATTGCAGTTTTCATAGTGCTGTCATAGTGCATAGAGTCATGCCGTTCAGACACATTACAGGCGCTCAGACATTTGCTCCGTGATGAAAAAAAAAATGATAACATTAGTGAACCCCCTGCTCATTCTTCCCTTCTTTGATAGGACGTTGGGAAGGGGGAAGAGCACTCGGTGTGCCAGTTTCCGTTAGCACGCTCCAAGACTGTGTCGTGAAATCACTTCGCCCTCCCCCGGACGTGTTCACATCTTCACTTCAAGACTGTGGGTGAATGGAACTTCACAACCACTGCGCACAATAATACACTTTCATTAAATTCATACATTAAATAAATACAATTACGCTTGGTGTGGCTTGGGAAAATAATTGTATTTTTACAGCATAAGGACGAAAAGAAACGAAATGTGATGCATGGGATTGCGGGTTGCTAACCCCTGTTTTGGGTGATAAAAATATTCAAAACTTTTTAATTTAATGTTACATGAGTACTATAATCTTCAAAGTCAGAATTATATTTTAAAATGAACAAACTGAAATTATATTTTATTTTAATAAAATACTCTTTTATTATTTATTTATTATATATTTATTTTCCAAAGTCACAGTGAACAGAATGATGAAAGGGACCCCTGGTCCAGATGGACGGGGTAGTGGATGGTTGGTAGATGGCCACCCCATGCAAACAAGACTATGGCGCCAATGAGGAGGTGGCGGAGTGATGTTGTGGGCTGGTATCATAAGGAGAGAGATTGTCAGCCCTTTCAGGATCCCTGAGAGTGTGAAAATGTTATCCACAACATATGTGGAGTTCCACAAAGAACACTTTCTGCCATGATTCAAAAGGAAGAATCGAGCTTTAATAATATGTGTGTAAACCCAATTGTGTGTGATGATTTGGAACATACATTTTGAGTGCAGTTGTGATTTTTATTTTGTTAAAAAATACTATTATCATTGCAAGGGTAATCCAAAAACATTTAAATTGTATTCTGATGGTTGGTGATTGGAAAATCATGATGACTCCCATTCATGTAGATAATTTGGAAAATCTGAGAAAATATTATTTACATAATAATTTGGAACACAGTGTATATTAGGGGTGCGAACAATAATCGTTTTGGATCGGTTATTGATCTGTGACCTACATGATCCAAATGTATTGGTCCAAAAAGCCCTGATCAGTTAAAATGCTGTAAAACAATCTGATGGTTCGGATATTTGTCCATGTATCGGTTTCCTGCTTGCAGAGCTCCGGCCACAAATAGAGGTTTAGACATAGCCATAACATCAGCCACTTCCTCCCACTAGAGCGGCAAGCCCATAGACACATATGTCGTTGAAGGTTCTCAGTCATCAACTTAACTCAACACAACTATATTTATTTAGAGTGCCTAATCATAGCAACAGCTATCTCAGGGCACTTTACACACAGTTACATACAAATAACAAAGAAACATACAAATATATACAAAAGACAACAATGACCCCCTGCCCTTATAGACCCTCGGACTGGCTGAGGAACAACTCCCAAAAAAACCCAGGCAGAAAAAACAGATCAACAGCAGAGGGGATCCTTACCCAGGACGGACGGACAGGGAGGCAAAACAGTGGCAGTATAACAACATTATTATTATACATTCTTAATTAAGAGGCCCAATTATAAGTTAACGTAATATAGATTAAGAAGTCCATTTGGAGTCTATCTGCTCCAGGTCTGGTCCAGAGACGAAGGCCTCACATGAGGACTATGGCTGGATCTGTAGGCCATTATAGGCGCTGTCGAAAAGAAAAGTTTTTAGCCTACTCTTAAAAGTAGAAACTGTGTCAGCCTCCCGGACTAGAGCTGGTAGGTGGTTCCACGATAGAGGGGCCTGGTAGCATGAGGCTTTGGCTCTAAATCTAGATTTAGAGATTCATGGAATCACAAGAAGAGTTCTAGTGGGTTGATAGGGTTGTATCAACTCCACTATATAGGAGGATGCCAGCCCATGGAGAGCCATAAATGTAATTAACAGGATCTTAAACTGGATCCTAAAATGTACTGGTAGCCAATGAAGAGAGGCGAGGACCGGGGAGATATGGTCTCTCTTCCTGGTTTTGGTTAGAAAACGAGCTGCTGTGTTCTGGACAAGCTGTAGAGATCTCAGGGAACTGGTTGGGCATCTGGCTAATAAAGAATTACAATAGTCCAGCCTAGAGGTTACAAATGCATGGACCAACTTCTCAGCTGCCTCCAGGGGGAGTATTTGCCTGACTTTCCTAATATTACAGAGATGAAAGTAGGCAGTCTTAGAAATATTTTTAATATGAGAGCTAAAGGAAAGGTCCTGATAAAAAAACAAACAAAAAAACACCTAGGTTTTTTACAGAAGTGTTGGAGGCAGTGGTTAAACTATTATCAGCTGCAATTATGTCAGCTACGGAGTCCCTTACCTGCCTAGTACCCAGGACCAATAACTCAGTTTTATCTGAATTGGGCATTAAGAAGTTATGGGTCAACCAGGTCTTAATGTCATCTATGCAGGATTTAAGCGCAGTAGATTATCATGCTCGTCAGCCTTGATAAATGACAAAAACAATTGTCATCAGCATAACAATGAAAGTCAATTGAATGTTTTCCGATGACATCACCCAGTGGGAGCATATAAAGCAAAGGTCACTAACTGGCGGACCACAATCCGTGTCCGGACCCAACAGTAATCCTGTACGGACCCGGATCTATATTCTATTTATACGGCAGATGAATTTAACGGGATAGTTTTAAGGTGCGCAGCTTTTTCAGTGTTCAGTGTGTTTACGACCCACGCCTTTGTAAACATAGGAAAAGCTGTACCGGTATCAGGAAATAAACGGACCAATTGTGGCATTCTCGGCAGTTAACAGCGGCGGGCAGAGGGAGAGAGAAACAGCCGCCACAGACGGAGACGTGGAGGGAGAGTCAAGGGAGACAAGGGAAGCGGGTTCAGAGAAACTGAAAGTGTTTAATTGTTAATTGTTGATTGTTTATGATTTGTATTGTTAAAGTGGTTGAGATTGTTCTGACAAGGTGTGTTAAAGAAACATTATATAAGCTGTTGCTACACCTTATTTCTCTTAAGAGCTTTATTTGAAGATGTTAATACTACTACAACATATGAAACTCTGGCAAGTTGGATATGATGTTCCGGACCTTTATTTGAATTTTTTTTTTCTGACTGGACGTCTTGGCATTTTAGTTGAATACCCCTGATATAAAGGGTGAACAAGATTGGACCTAGCACCGATCCCTGTGGGATACCAAGGCTGACTTTGGTGTGGGGGGACTGATTATTATCAATCTGGACCAACTGGTATTGGTCAGTTAAGTATGACTGAAACCAATCTAAGGCAGTGCCACCGATTCCAAGTACGCTCTCCAGTCTCCTCAGCAGAATCTGGTGGTCGACCGCATCAAAGGTTGCACTTAGGTCCAATAGGACTAGCACCGAGACAAAATCCCGGTCCGAAGCCATCAAGAGGTCATTGGTGACCCTGACCAGAGCAGTTATTATTTTCTATTTTATGTTTTTTGTGAATCTTATATATATCGCTCCACTGATAAATATCAGGCCGATATCTGCATAATTTTCAACATCGGAACATATCGATATTGGTTTATCCACTGATATTCAAAATCTGATGCTGCAAACCTGCGATTTCGGCAAATTTGCTGGACTTCCTCATGGGGTACTGAGTCCGTACAACTGACACTTTCCCGGCATGTGATTAATAATGTCATGTTAAGGGACAACAACAATGATTGATGCTACAGTAAATGTCCGTGTCCAAGAACCAGCTGTTCTCTCCCGTTCAAGATGCTGTTTTTACTAAACATGTGAAATTATGCGGAAATTATTGTTCTCTCATTATCTGTGCCCATTTATATTGCCTATTGTTGTGAGGGCTAAATGAGCCCGTTTTGTAATGTTAATCACTATTTTTGGAAAGTTATTTTGTCCAACACTAGACATTTCTTGTGTACATTCAATGCTTCACAACACAAAATAAATGTGTCATTTTTCTTTAACTTACATTGAAGGAGTGTGTTTATGTGGTACACAGTTATTTTTACTGTAGAATGCATTTAATCTGGAATCACACTAATTCAGGGGAAATTAGCTGCCTATATCGATATCGGCCATCTAGTAATTATTACGTTTATAACTATGATTACTAACTCTGTCGGTCATAACATTTTGGAAATTGTGTTTTGTTACTATTAATGGATTTCAACAGCTCAGCTTATGTCAGTCAGTTTATGACTGACCTCACTGTTCATTCATTGCTCTGCCAATCTTAAGGCTTAAATCAAAGGAATAGGGGAAGACATAAGTGTACCAATAAGTAGCAGGTGCTGAGGGGGTGGCTGAGGTTTGGTAGAGTGGCAGTGAAGAACAAACAGAGGAAAGCACAGATGCTGGTCCTGGAGGGAAAATTGAAGTAAAATTTTGAAAAAAACCTGGGCTGTTGGAAACCATTTATAAGGCTCTCAGGGGCTATCCAATCAGCAGCAACATTGATGAATAGTTATGAGTCACCTTAGAAGCATCACCATGGATATGCTGCTGTGTCCTTGTGAATGTGATGGGAAAATAAAAATGGTCCAAACAGCATTCCGTCTACTTCCCACGCACATTTTGGTCACTAGTTACTGCGCAGCAGGGAACAAGCCCTTATCATCGTGTTTAGGCCTGTGGAAGAGGACAGCAGAACTTTTCACAGGAATTCAGAAGAGGTGTTAAGGATGGGGATTGAATGACACAACAGAGAAATTTAATTATTTTCCACACATATCACATTTGATTGATTGATTTGATTCCATTTCTCATTTCGGTAGGAAACATTTGAAAATGTTGAAGCCAAATGTTACAATTAAAAGAATATATGTGAAATAAAGGTTACCAAGTCTGACTGTAAGAGAAAAAAAACTCATAAATAAAAGACACACAGTTGCCAACAAAGCCTGACTGTTAAAAAGCGTCACTGTTTGCAGAAGTGACAGTGATGATAAGCTTGTGTAAAAAGTGACAATTACTGACAATTAATATTGTCAGTATTTAAAATAAAATCAATGACATAATCACTATGTTAAGTTGTAGATGTTAATCTGTAGAACGCAAGGTCAGTTTTGTTCGGAGGTGGTCAGTAAAAGAAACAGCAAGGCGCATCATCCATGTGTTAAGAATGACACTCAAAAGAACATAGTGAGGAGAATCCATGGTGCAGAGAATCAATCAGAATCAGAATCAGAATCAGAATACTTTTATTATCCCGAAGGAAATTGCTCTGGTACAATTACTCCACGTCAGGCACAGTTGGAAGCAATAAGAGAAGGAGAATAGAAACAAATAATACAAATAATACAGAATAATATAAGATAAGAAGATGTGTATAAGAGACAGCGGATGGACAATGGGTGAAGCTGTGA
>JAFBJS010000525.1:0-29922 GCA_016785265.1 Paraplagusia blochii | reverse complement strand
TGTATAAGAGACAGGGATTTATGCATGATGTTGAGACCGCGATATGGAAAGCAGCCCTGTAAATGGTGCGCAGTGATGCTGAAACTCTGACGTTGTTGTGTTTATTTGATTTGAGGAATTGCACAAAGAGGCCTTAAATTGAATGTATTCAAAAAGATATTTTTTGGGGGCAGCATGCTTTTGAGTTCCCTTAGGGGAGGCTCACTATCCCACACTTTGAAAACCCCTGCTCTACGCCAAGGCGGGGCTGGTAGACAAAAAGTGGGTCAAAGTATGATCCAACCATCGGTCAGAGTTGATCCAGGATGACCTTACCTTCCGAAGTCTTTCAAAATATGCACAAGACAACACGTACAGATAATTGGTGACTATTACATTAACATTTACTGGTCATAAACAAAAACAACCTCAAGGTATATTTTTCATATTTAGAAATCTTGGTGATTTTAACGTTGTTTTCAGGTTTAAATGTGTCTACCAGGTGACGTCCGAAATTCCACCGTCAGCTTAACAAGGAAGTAACATTACCTGTCCAACCAGCCCTGCACTCGTGCTGTGTGTAAGACACACCTCTTTCATCAGTGTGTAACCACTCCCTGTCACACAAACACAGACACACAAGCTCACACTGCGCTGCTGTGCAGATAGACTCTGCCCTTTGCATGGAAGCAACCTGGATACTCAAGATGTGTATAAGAGACAGATGTAACGGCATAAAGGATCGAACTTGCCACAACAGACTCATAAAAAATCCTGAGCATTGTTCTGCAGATGTTGAAGGACCTCAGCCTCCTGAGGAAGTAGAGACGGCTTAGGCCCTTCTTGTAGATGGCGTGTGTATTGGTTGACCAGTCCAGTTTATTGTCAATGTGGACTCCCAAGTACTTGTAATCCTTAACCACCTCCACGTCTACCCCTTGGATGGAAAGAGGAGTCACCTGTGACTTGGTTCTTCTGAAGTCCACAATCAGTTCCTTTGTCTTTGTGATGTTGAGTTGAAGAAGGTTCTCCTTGCACCATGTGACAAAGGAGTCCACCACCGCCCGATATTCCGACTCATCACCCTTTTTGATGCATCCAACTATGGCAGAGTCATCAGAAAATTTCTGGAGATGGCAGGTCTCTGTCCGGTAGCTGAAGTCAGTAGTGTAGAGGGTAAAGAGGAAAGGGGAGAGGACAGTGCCTTGTGGTGCCCCGGTGTTACAGACTAACCTGTCTGAGACGCAGTGCTGCAGTCGCACATACTGTGGTCTTCCAGTAAGATAGTCCACTATCCAGGACACAAGTGGGGCATCAACCTGCATTGTTTGAGGTAAACACAATTTAATTTTCAACAACAACAATTGTCTTTGACAAGGCAAGGTGTGGAGAAGAACTGCAACTGTAACTCAGGGTGCACAGCGGATTTGCGAATTGGGTGAGGTGTAAATGATGAACCCGAGGAGAAAAGGCTGACAGAGAAGGCGGCCAGGCTGTGGATTCAACTGGTCTCACCAGTTGTCACCAACTTGTCACCAAACGAGAAATAGCAGACACAAGACAAAGTCAGGTTACAATAATTAGTGAGTACAAGCTCATTCAAACCAACTGAACATTAATCAATCAATCAATCAATTTTTATTTATATAGCCCACATTTACAAAACAAGTTTGTCACATAGGGCTTTACAGGGTTGGTAACGTCCTCTGTCCTTAGACCCTCAGCCCGGGTAAGGAAAAACTACCGAGGAAAAAACCCTTTTAACAGGGAAAAAAACGGTAGAAACCTTAGGGAGAACAAACCGGTACAAATCTTAGGGAGAACCACAGGAGAGGGAACCACTCCCTGGACGGACAGACAGTGCAATGGATGTTACCAGAGCATAAAAATACAATAAAATAAAACAAATACAAAAGATGTAACAAATTAGTCAAAATTTTTAAATCTAGTATTCCAATAGCCGTTATGTCAGTAGGTGTATATCCGGTCATCCAACTGCTGATCCTCCTAGTCCTGGTTATCCTAGTTTTGGCATCGACCCATTCATCAGCAACAGCAATAAAAAAGAGAAACAAACAAAAACGGAAGTTTAAACAGATTTCAATAGATTGGGGGAGAGAGTGGAGTAGAGAGTGAGACAGGGACGAGGAGGAGGGAGGAGGGGTGCTCAGACTATGCGCTCATTCTAAATGCATGATGTGAGGGCCCCCTACCCCTACCTCTATAGCAGTTTGGTGTAAACTACAAGATTAGCGTTAAACATTCAAAAAGTTCCCATAGGCGACATTAAATAAATGGGTTTTTAGTCTCACCTTAAAGGTAGAGACCGAAGCAGAATCCCTGACCTGAAGCGGAAGCTGATTCCACAGAAGAGGGGCTTGATAAATAAAGGCTCTACCACCTGTTCTACTCTTAGTAATTTTGGGAACCACTAATAGACCCGAATCTAATGATCGGAGCGGTCTGTCTGGACATTACCACTCTGGTGTGGCAAAGATCTGACCCTGGATCGTTGGCGTCAGGTCTTCTTATACGCCCACTGATTGCCTTTGACGCTTTGCACAGCTGGAAAACAATCAGCGCAGATTCAGTGTTGCTGAACTTCCATTGTCCTTTCAACAGGGCCATACAAAAGAAAAAACAAGGTCGGACAGACGAAACAAACAGACAACCCCCAAAACCTGACATCATGCTCCCATGGTCATGCTCCTATTAGTCATAAGCAGTGGTTGATTTGATTATGATTAATATATACAACAATTATTGTAATATAAACAATCAATTTTTTTTCCATCACTGCTTCTTTCTGCTCTCAATTTGTGGCCATACCTTTGACTTCACAAGGTATAATTCTCAGTATTCATCAAAAAGGGTTTCCATTGTCTGTGAATATTCTCATTCACCGAGGTCATGATATCCAAAAAAAAATTGTGTGGTCTCCACAGTTCAATACAGTGAAGAATGCTAAGATCTCTATATGAATTGTTTTTAATCTGAAAAAATCAAACAAGATGACATTGTCAGACTCCCGGGAGAGCCTATCCAATCACGGGACACGTGACATGCCAGCTTGATGCCATTGACGTCACAATCTGGCGAGATGATGTACGTGTGAGCACTGTGAACTGAAGGGGCAGTGCACAGCATCTGCTTTTCATTTTGAAGGCTCTGGCAGATTTCATGAAACTTGAACAATAGCTAGGTGAAATATGATTGTATAAAAGGTTTTTTATCCAACATTTGAATGTAAAACTCTTTTCATATTAATAAAAAAATAATTACACAATTTTATTTTAAAATAGGCAAAGCCTTCTCTGCTGGCCCTGAAGGCCCACCACTGCTATATTCAGCCAGTTGACCGGTTACACAATATTTTCTATCAAATGCAATATTTCAAAAATAGAATTCTATATCATATAACAAATTATATACTGACCAAGTAATTTGACATTCTCGGTAAAAATATTAAATAAAGGGCCTATAGAAAGAAATCACTATAACATTTGTGGTTTTTACAATTCTGTACTAGCAGGTCTATTACAGAAAATCAATTTGTACCAGCTTATCCACAGCTAATACTAAATATTTTATATTTTGAGTCAATTTCATTTTGAAATTGATCTATCTATTAGGGGTCTAAAACTTTTTTCTTATATCAATCTGATTCAAATCTCGATTCACAGGCTACGTTCCAATTCTGGAACGATTCATAAAAAAATATTAAACGATTCGATCCAGTTTGATGCGAATCGGTTTAGTTTGATTCAATTTAAAAAAAAAAAAAAATCCAACTAACCATGAACACATACTGTAAGTTGACCATTCAGCTGCCTGGTGACTGGGATTAGTTGATTAAACACATAATCTCAGGTGTGCTGCTGCTTGATTGGAACAGAAAAACTGCAGCCACAATTGCTCTTTCAGAAACAGGTTGGCCATGCATGCACAAGGCCAACTGAACATAAATTTAGAGAGCATAATTATATCCTTCACAACAGAGGGCCCACCTGGAGGTATACGTTATGCAGTGATAAACAAAACTGGCAATGCAGTATATAACTTTTCTTATCAATAAAAGAAAATCAGACAAAAGCTCTGAACATCTAATAACTAATACTTTCTATCCATCTAAAAAAATTCAAACACACCAATGTTTCCCACCAATAATATGGCTTTTGTTTACATCTCACAACTCGGTACATTCATGCTTTTCCAGGTTATTCTGGAGGAAAATCAACTGATGAACATGCTCATGTCTAAGAACACTGCATTGCACTGAAAGAATGTCCCCTGGTGTGTTAAAAGCTGTTTCTGGTGCTATGCAGGTTGCTGGTATACATAGGTATTTTATTGCAGGAGATGACAGCACTGGGAGGTCTGATTGTCCCTTCCACCATTTTTTTCGTTGAGGGACAATGGATTACACTTTCTACACCTCCTGACTTCATCACTGGCCTTTTCTATTGAAGTCTCTCCAAACAGTAGGTAGAGTGCTGCACTTTTTTCTTTTCCTCTCACAGGAAGGGGCTGGTCATCATCTGAAAATATTTTATCTATACATTTCAACATAATTACACTAATCGACTCAACAACACACCTTTTCTTGTATACTGGATCTGGAAACAAACTATGTGTTCCTGATTGTCTCTCCCAGCACCTGTCAGCGGATCTGTCTGGCCTTTAGCCTCCTAAACGGGCTGTCCCTGATCACCTGCATGTGATGTTTTCTAAAAATCCAAATATATTCTGTGTTTTTTTTAACACTTTTAACTACACCAACAGTCACAAAATATGGCACACCTTATTTACCTTGTAATAGTTGCAGCTTCAACAGAAAGGTTTTACCCCACTAACTGCACTCCAATCAAATTAGCCGACGTCACAGTTCACACACCCCTAGTTACACAACCTGCATAGACATGTATGAATAGATGTACAATGGGGGAAATAAGTATTGGACGCGTCAACTTTTTTGGCATTACATTTATTTCCAAAGATGCAATTCATGTGACATTTATTCCAGACACTGGTATTAACTCAAATAATCCACACATGAAAAGAAAGCACAACATTTAAATCCATAAATAGTGATTAGGTGGAAATAACTGCAATAAAACTGGAAAAGGATTTTGAACACACCTTGGGAAAGCTGTATTGTTTGGCAAAGAAAAACATCTTACCATCTCAAATCTGAAAGTAATTAGTCTTTGTACTTCCTATAATTGCAAACCAACACCAGCTGGGTTAGTGCTAATTGATGGCCTTATAACAGGTTGTTTTCTACCAACTAGTCAAACAAGACACAACTCAACTCATGAACTCGTGATGAGCAAGGAGCTCTCTCAAGACCGTTGCAACTTGATTGTTGCTCAGCATCAGAATGGAACTGGTTACAGACTTATCTCAAAGCATCTGAGTGTTCCAGTAAGCACCGATGGGTCCGTCACTTTATCATCAACAGGCCGATCACAGGAGCTCTTCGCAAGATTTCTGACCAGGGAGTCAGAAAGATGGTCAGAAGAGTTCTGAAAGAGCCAAGGACCACACGGAAAGCCACCCAGTTTAAAGTTTGCTAAACAGCATCTGGATAAGCCTGTGGAGAATGTTGTCTGGTCAGACGAGACTGAAATTGAATATTTTGGCTTTAATGCTACACACCATGTTTGGAGGAGAAATGGCGCTGCATATCACCCACATAACACTATACCAACAGTAAAGTTTGGTGGTGGAAACATCATAGCATGGGGTTGTTTCTCATCTCATCGTACTGGCAAACTTCATATAATTAAAGGAGCAATTAATGGAAAAAAATCTATTGGCAAATTCTTGAGATGAATCTGCTGTCATCCACCAGGATGATGAAGATGAGACATGGCTGGACCTTTCAACAGGACAATGATCTGAAGCAAACAGCAAAGTTGACTCTCGAAAGGTTTTAAAAAAAAGAAGTTCAATGTGTTAGAATGACCCAGTCAATCACCTGACTTAAATCCAATTGAACATTTGTGGAAGGAACTAAAGAAAAGGGTTCACCAGAGGGCACCAAAGAGTATTCAAGATTTAAAGACAATCTGTACGAAGGAATGGGCAAAAATCACACCTGAGCAGTGTGGGCAATTAGTTAATACATACAAGAAGCATCTGGAAGCTGTCATTGCAAACAAAGGCTTCTCCACAAAGTATTAAACCAGTCTCAGATAGTGTGTTCAATACTTTTTTCCAGTGTTATTGCACTAAATTCCACATAATCATTATCTATGGACTTGAATATTGTGATTTCTTTTCATGTGTGGATTATTGGACTTAATATTAGTGTCTGGAAGCAATGTCACATGAATTGCATCTTTGGAAATTAGATGTAATGACAAGAAAGTTGACATGCCCAATACCTATTTCCCACACTGTATGTGTGTCTATGGGTGTGCTGCTCTAGTGAGAGGAAGCGGGCATTGTACCGTCATGTCTAAACTGTGTGTCTAACTATCTATCAATCTAACTAGATATACAATCAGTTCTACCCCTTGTCGAATTTGGGTTTTTTAATACGTAGTACATGGATAAAAGAAAATGAACATATTGTCAGCACATGTGAGTGCAGCATAGAGGCAAAAGTAAATCTACTCTTCATTGTTGCATTCTCTTGTCCTCTTCTTGTCCTCGGTGTCAGTATATTGTATTCAGCATCCACAGGGGACTGTCTGACCTCCTTGTTTTTCCCACTCACTCCTGCTCCCTTAGCTCCTCCTCCACCATCCTTCTGTCTGTCCCCCCCGCCCGCCTCACCACCATGGGGAGCAGAGAGACTGAAAGCTCTGCTCCCCATGGTGGTGAGGGAATTTGCCTCTGTGAATTCCAGAGGCAGATTGCCTCTGATTCAAGCAACGTGCCCTCCCCATCACCCCCGACTTGTACTGTTTTAACTGTTTCAACATAGGCTAACCACCTATAGCACCCCCCAAGCCCCACCCCCAGACTTTTAATTTGTGTATAAGAGACAGCTCCTCCACCATCCTTCTGTCTGTCCCCCCCGCCCGCCTCACCACCATGGGGAGCAGAGAGACTGAAAGCTCTGCTCCCCATGGTGGTGAGGGAATTTGCCTCTGTGAATTCCAGAGGCAAATTGCCTCTGATTCAAGCAACGTGCCCGCCCCATCACCCCCGACTTGTACTGTTTTAACTGTTTCAACATAGGCTAACCACCTATAGCACCCCCCAAGCCCCACCCCCCAGACTTTTAATTAATTGATTTTTTTAAATTGTATTTTAATTGTTTTAACTGTTTTAACTGTTTTTACTGTCTTGTGAGTGTCCAGAAAGGCGCCTATAAATAAAATGTATTATTATTATTATTATTTGAATCAGCTCTGCCTGTTATAGAATGCATTGACTTAAATCTTTAGTGGCTGTTGAGATTCATCCATAGTTGGGCAACTACTACCAGTTACACTCGAAGAAACTACTTTTGGGATAATGAGATTCATTGTGTTGTTCATTTCATTTTGGGCCGTTCCTTCAATCTTTTGTCAAGATTTAGTGCACAGCCATATGGCATATTTGTGGTATAGTCAATGGCACAAATAATTGCCATAATAACATTCAAGGGTGTTGGTTTTCTGCGTTGGAAAAGTGAAGTGACATCTTGTAATTGCAAAGTTCACACAACACCTTATCGAAAGTAGTTTTCTTTTTGTTTTACAAAGGTCAGGGCTTAAAAGAAAAATCATTGGTTACTTCTCCCTCTTCTCCAGAGTCTCAACTTGTTTATTGCAAGTAAGCCATACCTCAGGTCATTCATTCTGCATCATACAGACACAGTAATAACCTCAGTGTCATATAGTGAAGAAGTACTTCATTAACTATAGAGAGATGTGGTTTCAGTGAGTATGTAATGTGGTTGTGGTGGCTGAGGGAGTCAGAAAAATCAATGCAAAATGGGTCCTGCTCCGACACTAGCCCTTGGCTTTCATATGCTTGCCCAGATCAGAGGAGAAAAAAAGGTGAGATTTATAAAGGAAAACTGAAGGTAGAATGAAATGTCAACAATTCTTTGAATCTACAGGCTTGGACTCTGACAGCAAACCTGCTAAAATGTCACTGTCAACTGAGCTCTCTTAAGACACTTAAATTTCAAGTAAAACCCAATACTTACTATTTGTAGGTGATGTCAGTGTTACCAAAAATATTTTTGTTGAGTGTTTGTAATTGAACCTAGTTGATCCACCTTTCTGATAGTGCTAAACTACATGGATAAATATATATGGATACAGAGGTGGGCCGTCAGGGTCAGCAAAGCCTTCTCTGCTGGCCGAAACATGCTCAGAAAAACACACTTATTTATAAATATTTTAGCTAGTGTTCCATGAAATATGCCAAAGCCTTTGACTCAAAAGTGAAGGCTGTGCCTGCTCTAAGTGAATGGGCACAGCCTGTTCAGTTTACAGCGCTCACACCCAGATCATCTTGCCAGATAGTGACGTCGGTGGCATCTAGCTGGCGAGTCACGTGATTTGCTGACATGTCCTGTGATTGGAGAAGCTCACCCGGGAGTCAGACAATGTCATCTTGTTTGATTTTCTTGGACTGAAAACACAACTGACTGTAATGTATGGCATGGCTGATTTTGAAGGGAATAGAAGAGAAGAACATATGACGTCATCAAAGGCCTATGGTTGAAATACACAGTCCGCCACTTTATGGATATGAATGTAAATGTATATTAAACCCTGGTTGAATATTGGATATCTTGCTTGATACTCTCTTCTTACTGCTTCTTACTGTTCTTCTTCTTCTTCTCCTTTCGGCTTATCCCGTTTTTCAGGGGTTGCCACAGCAAGTTCACAATTTCCACATCACCCTGTCCTCTGTATCCTCAACTCTAACTCCCACCACCTCCATGTCCTCTCTCACTGCATCGATAGAACTCCTCTTTGTCTCTTACCTAGTAGCTCCATATCTAACATTCTTCTCCCAATATAATTACTGGCCCTCTTCTGAACATATCCAAACCATCCTAATCTGGCTTCTCCAACTTTGTCTCCAAACCTTCCTGTCTTTGTTGTGCCCCTGATTACCTTGTTCCTGATCCTGTCCATCCTTGTCACCCCCAAAGAGAATCTCAGGATATTTAACTCTGCCACCTCCAGCTCTGCCTCCTGTCTTCTACCTATTCCTAGTGTCTCTAATCCATACATCATGGCTGGTCTCACAACTGTCCTGTAAACCTTTCCCTTCACCTTAGCTGACACTCTTCTATCACAAATCACTTCTCCAGTGAGACCTTTCTCCAGTTGTTCCATCCTGCCTGTACTCTATTCTTCACCTCTCTTCCACAGTCTCCACTGCTCTGAACAGTTGAGTCCAAGTATCTAAACTCTTCCACCTTCTCCACCTCTGCTCCTTATAACCTCATCATTCTACTGTTCCCCTTTTTATTCACACACATATACTCTGTCTTGCTACGACTGACCTTCATTCCTCTTCTCTCCAGCGCAAACCTCCACCACTCTAGGTTCTCTTCTAGCTATTGCCTACTCTCACTGCAGATCACAGTGTCATCTGGGGGGAACTGGCTCCTCATTCCTACGCTCCCTATCATTTTCCTCATTCAACAACTCCTCAAAGTACTCCCTCCATCTTCCTAGCACACCTTCCTCACTGGTGATGACATTTCCTTCTATGTTCTTAATTAATCTCACCTTCTGCACATCCTTCCTAGATTGATTCCGCTGCCTTGCCAATCTGTATAACTCTTTTTCTCCTTTCTTTGTGTCTAACTTCTCATATAACTCATTGTATGCCCTTTGCTTGACCTTGGCCACTTGCCTCTTCACTTCCCTATTTACTCCCATCCCATACAATCCCATCTCTTCTTTGCTAATATCTATCTCTGAACACTCTTCTGAACCTCATCATTCCACCACCAGGTCTCTTTTTCCTTCTTTCTCTGTCCAGCAGAAATGCCTAGCACCTTTCTAGTTGTCTCCCTAATGACTCTAGCTGTGGTATCCCAGTCATCTGGGAATTCCACAGCCCAGAATTGCTCTCACTTATTTTCCAAAGTCTTCACAACATTCCCCTTTCCTTAACTTCTACTACTTGATCTTCTGCTTCCTTTTTCTCACCTTCATTGTCAGCTTGCACACCCTATGATGTTTGGCTACACTCTCACCTGCCAAAACCTTACAGTCAAGTATCTCTCGCAGATTACCTCTTCTACAGAGAATGTAATCTACCTGAGTGGACCTGCCTCCACGCTTGTACGTCGCCCCGTGTTCCTCTCTCTTTCAGAAAAATGTGTTTACCATGGCCATTTCCATTCTTTTTGCAAAATAGCCTACCAGTGACAACATTCAACATCACTCCTTCTATTTCAACCTTCACACACATCAACCTGTCTGACACTTGTTTCATTTTCACCACATTCCTTGCATACACAGTGACCATGGTGGCGGTAAGCCAGACTGGAGCGATGTCATTGCATTTGCTTATGAAGACTTTGCGCAGACATCCAGTAAGCGGACGGCTTGCAATAAGAGGCGTTAAGATAAATGATGCTGGATCAACAACGTCGAACTTTCTCAGGCAGGGCTTGTGTGGGAAGATAACGTTACTGTTAGCAAACTAATTCAGCCACAGTTATAGTCTGTTGGCTAGTTTTATAGTTCACCTTCCTGACGTTACCGTTTTATTTTATACTTCAGGCCACTATGTTTAGTGGCAAGTAGTAGCCTGAGTGTATTGAGCCTAATGTTAATTCTATGCATGAATGGCTGTTTTAGTTTAGACTAATGTTGTCAATGACATAACAGAAATGGAAAACCTCTCCTTAAACAGCAAGTAATGTATATGATTTCTTAGCCTAAACTGCTGTTCAGATGCTAGAATTTTAACTTGAGTTTATTCCACTACAGTATTCCAGACTTAGTATTCTGTTGTGGACAAGATCACGTACACAAATAAGCCTGTATGTATCCTATGGTATTCACAAAAAACATTGTTCAAGTTTAAACAAAGGTTTTGTGATGTTTTATCACATTACACATTCACAGTGCATTGTTTTGGTCAACTTTGATGGTGCAGTGTGCAATAATATATTATAGGCCTATAGTACAGTGCATACTTTTACTCCAAAAACAACACAGCATTGTAGTATTATCTTGGATAGTGTCTAATATGAAAACTTTCAGCTATTTGAGACATGACTTGGACTTAGGAGGAAGGACTTGGGACTTGAGTTGGCATTGCCCCTCAAAGACTTGAGACTTCACTTGGACTCGCGCATAAAGTCTCGAGACTTGACTAGGACTTGGAAAAAGTGACTTGTGAACATCTCTGTCTTTGACCAACAGTAGTCCAATTTGTAACAGTACCCTGTAGGTCAACAGTACTGTTGGTGGTCTTTGTTAACCCGGGCCCTGAGCGATCCGGTATGGAAATTTTTTTGCTGTCTCTCATCTTTTATTTGGCCAAAGTTTTATGCCAGATGCCCTTCCTGACGCAACCCTCACAATTTATCTGGGACTGGCACTAAAAACACTGGCTTGTGCTCCCTTGTGGCTGGGATTTACTGCTTCTTACTGTTACTGCATTCTAATGGCTACACCCATGTCTCACATGCTTTGGATTGGGTTGATCTTTTAGTATATTTCTTTCACCAAAAAGTCCCCATCTGCATATTGTTTTGTTTTTTAGTGCAGTTGTATAAATACATATCACAATGTTGTGGATCCCAGACTTAACTCAAACAATGATGACGTGTACAAAACAGCAGTCTAAATACCGCACAGTTACAACAGAGTAAATGTCAGGCATCAGTTTTGTGAGCCAGTCAACTTGAAATGTTTAGAGGTTTGTATTGAAATGAGGGTAACAACATCTTCACTTCAGGCCAGGGGCAAGCTGTACTATACTTGGTATGGACTGCCTTTCATCATCACAGCTATCCATCATTCATCTGTCTGCTCTGAATTTAGTGATTGATTTATATCAGAGAATAAATCTTAAAAGGATTCTGGCAATTCTGGGTAGGAGCTACAGGAGGAGCAAGCGGGACAGAAGTTAACGCAGACAAAGAGGGGCTGGTGAAGAGTAGCTGTATGGAAAAGAAGATGAAAGAGATTGCTGAAAAAGAGTTTAAATCACCTGGCTGAAAAAAAACAAATCTATTTCCTGCATTTCTCTGTTAGTATAGAGTCAGCCGCCTTCTTCTGCAAGAAAACAATGTATTTGAAACTTGAGTGGCAGGATAATGTCTACCACAACATCAATGGCCCTGAAATGAAAGTTGCTGAAAGATAGCATGCATGTTTAGAAATTGAAATTGAGAAACAAAAGAAATTGTTATCTATCTAACTAATAATAACTGTTTTATAACATATTGCCGCCACCCTGTGTGATTGCAAAACATGCAAGAAAGTTTGTGAATATAACTTTAATCACATGAACAAAACTCTTTTATCAGACCACAATTGCTCTAAGATTGCACAGAAAGGGCCAGGTCAGGAGATAGAAAGATAGATGGAAATCTATAAAACTAATGCCTAAAAGCTAAATGCTAAAAAGCTTGTATTTTCGCTTTGCTGTCAAAAAGGAAGCAATGACATTGCAGTGACAAAGCAAAAGTATAATTTCAATACAAACCAATTATATAATTTAGAGAGGTTTTGCAAGCCAGATTACAAAGCTAAACAGGCCGCATTAGGACACTGTTCTTCAGTTTGCCCACACCTGGCCTAAGCGTTCTGACAGTTAACCACCCAACAGATATTGCCTGATCCTAACTTTTTATGCCAATTCTTTGGGGAAACTAATGACACATTATTCGTACTATAAGTTGCGCCTGCCAGCTAGAATACCCTTGATTTCAATGTGAAAATAATAGTAAAAATTTTGAATTATTTTAATAAATTATTTAAATATTGTAATATATAAGTTGCGCTAAGTATACGTCACAAACCAAGACAAAGGATAATGCAATTGTGACATTTGGTCTGTTAAATATATAACAGACCAAATGGTATACACCAGCGTAAGTAATTTCAAAGCCTATTTAACCTATATAGTAGGGGTCAATGAAAGTTACCCTTTTTAAGGTTATCAGTAATTGTAAGAGTAACTGATTTAAAACTTTACAGTACCATTTTGACCCTTTTTGTAGGCAGCACATTGGTGAGGTGATGTGATGTTTAAAAGAGCAACATGTATGAACGAGCAATATATAGCGCTTAGTATTTTGTCCATGTAATGCAAGTGTCCAATTATCACACATGGGTATCAGAAGCAGACACACAATACAAGTACATACATTTTTTTGTGATTGTTGATCAATTAGATTCCTGCTGTATCAAATACTCAAGTCCATTGCTGACTATCCCACTGAACCGATAGTTCATAAATTGTGTTGATACAACATAAACATAGCACAACTGAACACTTTACTCACTGTTTGTTATTTTATTTAGTGACATTGCTGTTCCTACTTTGTTTAACACCTTTTTTATTCCTTCTAAACACTGTAGCACTGAACCCAACTAATCACCTGTTCTTAGCACATCTGCCGCTAAACTGAACTTCAGTCATGTTGAATCAGTAGCAAATGCTGTCTAAGCTAGTGTAGAAGCACCAACACAGGTTTATTTGTCAATCTGTGTTAGGAGCCTGTGGTATTTACAACCAGACTGTGCGTATGTGTTTACTGCTTCTTTTGGAAGCTCACAGCCTTTAAAGGGAGTATCCATGGTGTAGTAAAAATGTACCCAATACAGACCCCCTACAGCAGCATCATGGAAGATTTCCCATGTATCACAATAAAGAGGGTGGTAAGTGAGAAGGGGGTTGAGGCTAAAAGCCCTCAGGCATTGGACACGGAGGATAATGTAGTTTTAGTTTTCACAGTCTTGCATTCACTTTATGAATAATTCCACATACAGTGGTTGACAATGCACTTCATGGTCTGTATACTTGTGAGGAGTGTTTTTGATCTGAGACATACTTAACATTACAATACAGAGCATGAATAAAACATAGAGGAAAATCTGTTTACGAATGGAATTGTCAAACGATGGCAAGTCAGTACACTAGGATTTTTGAAAGGTAAAAATTGTAATGTATGTGGAATCATAATATAAAAAATAATAGTAAAATCAATGTTAATGATTTAGGTTGAATTCCAGAAGGTCTTCATTCTCATTCATTGGTTAGAATTAGGGATGTCCATATAACATTTACCGATACTGATATTAACCTATATTGCCCAAACTCTTCATTACCGATACCGATATGGGCCGATACCGATATAGGCAGCTAATTTCCCCTGAATTAGTGTGATACCAGACTAAAGGTATTCTATACCTCAATATAAGTTAGAGAAAAATTACACATTTATTTTTTTACCATTTTGTCTGAAACTTTGTGAAGCATTGAATGTAAACAAGAAATGTGTTGGAAAAGTATAACTTTCCAAAAACATTAATTAACATTATAAACCAGTGGATGCAGGTTCTCAGTCATGCAGGTCAAGGTAAAAGAGTTTAGTTAGGCAACTGGACATTCAGTTTTTGGAAAACGTTTCACCTCTCATCCAAGAGGCTTCTTCAGTTCTAACTGTTAGTGGGGAGTAACAAAAGTTATATCCTGTGAGTGGGGAGGAAGGGGTGTTTCAGGTCCCTCCTGTTGGGTGGACCTCGGAATACCTGTGAAGTGTTGTACTAGTTGTTGGGTGGGTATTGATGGGTCATTACCATCATTGTTGGAGTGGTTTTGGTCACACGGCTCGTTAATATGTGAAACTGGTTGATGAGAGTGGAATCTAAACTGGAATTATAAACCAGGCTCATTCAGCCCTCACAACAATAGGCAATATAAATGGCACAGATAGAAACGGCAGCAGTGTAAGGCTAGGTTCACACTGTGCCCTGAAACGACCCAAATACAATTTTTTCGCCAATATGAACGACACAGATCCGTTTTTTCACATGTGATCCAGGTCGCTTTGAGATGTGGTCCTAATTCCGTTTCATATCCGTTATTTTCACAACGGCTGTGCGCATTCATGCGACCTGGTTGGTTGCCTTGGATGTTTGGTGCCGCAACTGACGTTCATCTAGTTTCCATCAGAATTCAGGAAGAGCCGCACACAAGTGCACACACACGTGTGTGTTTGTATGTGAAAAAACAGCCGTCATATCTGTAGAATCACTACCGTTATGGAGAAGAAGTGAATTCAAAGAATACTTATAACACTGACTCTATCCTTGGCTTCACTTTTTCTCCACTTTTTTCTTTTTTTTTTAATATACATTATTTAAGGCACTACATATTATGGCAGGACAACGTTTTTCATATATTGAGATGAATGTGACAGCCACAGCTGTTATATAAACTACTGCCAAAGTTGCGTTTCCTCCCGAGACAGTAGCACACGCAGTCGCTCACAGAGGTTGGTGAAGGTGTTTCTCGTGAGCCGAAAGTTGTTGATGAACTCTATGAGAATGTGCAGCGTGCACATCAACATTCCACCACTCCTGGCTGCGACTCTGCATCCATATACACCTTTCAATGGGCGTTGCTGTTATTGCCCCGCACAGAGCCAGAAGTCCTTACCCTCCTGCTTAATCCCCTCCAATACCGTGTTGTTGACTGAGTTCCACCGCCGCCGCTGCCACAGAAACTACATCATGAGGTACTGTCTCATCTCCATGCTTTACAACTTTGCAAACTTGCTCCCGCTTTGTTTATGTATTACGTAAAAGCGCTTGTACCTGTAAATTTGTTGCATGCGGGCACCAGTCCAGATAAGTGGGAAACATGAACGGCCTAAGAAATAAATTGGATTTTTAAAAAAATCTGATATGGGTAGTTTCGGGGCGCAGTGTGAACCTAGCCTAAGAGTCAACAACCCTCTTTAATAAGAGAAAAAACATCGTCACAATGTAAACCCAATGTGTGTTAATGACATGAAACTACACCGAATGGCGTTTCACTGGCAAATGTCCGAGAAATACTTAATTGAATACGATTAGTCCTGACATAGCACGGCTACAGAAACTCCACACGTTAAGTAAAAACAGCATCTTGAGTTGGAGAGAACGGCTGGTTCTCCAAGACGATGAACTCTGTGAAGTTTGTCTGATTCTTTTGCTCTTCTCTGTTCTTTACCGTATTTAAAGAACAGAAAACTCCAGACCACAGACATCCACTGTACAATCAGGATGATCATTGTTGTTGTCCCTTTAAATAACATAATTAATCACGTGACAGTCAAAGTGTCAATAGTGCTGACTCAGTACCCCATAAAGAAGTCCAGTGTATTTGGTGTGACCCGGCTTTGCAGCATTGAATTATGATTATTGGTGGAAATACCAATACCGATTCAAAAAAACAACGATCCAAGGAAGCTTTATTGTCATTGCAACACATGTTAGACATATGATGAACGGATAAGATGCAGAATTCAACAGTCTGAAACCTTCAGGGAAGAAACTGTTCCTCAGTCTGGTGGTCCTGCTTTTGATGCAACGCAGCCTCCTACCTGAGGGGAGGCTGACGAACAGTGAGTTTGCTGGGTGAGTCTTTCATGATACAGGAGGCCCATTTCCTGCATCTGATGTTGTATATTTCGGTGGTGGAGGGGAGGCTGCGTTCTACGGTTCTCTGTGCAGCCTTCACAACCCTCTGCAGAGACTTTTTCTCTGCTGCTGAGCAGCTGCTGCGCTACACAGTGATGCAGGATGACTAGATGCTCTCTGCCACGCATCTGTAAAAGGATGTTAGGACTGAGCTCCCCAGTCTGGCACGCCTCCACTTTCTGATGAAGTAAGGACGCTGGTGGGCTCTCCTGATTAGACAGGTGGTGTTGGTCTTCCAGGTGAGGTTGTCTGAGATGTGGGTGCCCAGGTACCTGTAGCTGGAGTCAACTTCCACCGCTGTTCCTCCGATGTGCAGGGGAGATGGGGGCCGTCTTCCCCTCCTGTAGTCAATGTTCATCTCATTGGTCTTGTTCACGTTAATACAGAGGTTATTTTCCCTGCCCCAGCTCTCCACGTGTTGCACCTCCCGCCTGTAGTTGGACTCGTCGTCGTTGATGATTTGTCCAACCACAGCTGTGTCATCCACAAACTTCACGATTAGACAGCCTGGCTTAAGCGCTTTGCAGTTGAGTGTAAGCAGGTTGAACAGGAGGGAGCTCAGCACACATCCCTGGGGGAACCAGTGCTGAGCTTGATGGAGGAAGTGGAGATGCCACTGATCTTAACAGACTGCGGCCTGCCGGTCAGGAAATCCAATACCCAGTTGCAGAGGGTGGAGTTCAGTCCGAGGGTTGATAGTTTATGGACCAGTGTCTGAGGGATGATGGTATTGAAGGCTGATGTGAAGTCCACAAAGAGTAGACGGACATAGGAGTCTTTCCTCTCTAAGTGGTTGAGGGCTGTGTGTACCACGGAAGAGATGGCATCATTGGTGGATCTGTTGCTATGGTGTGTGTATTGGTTTGCATCCACAGCAACATCGACGGTGGCCTTGATGTGGGTCATGACCAGTCGTTCGAAGCATTTCATGATTATCGGGGTAAGGGCTACTGGCCAGTAGTCATTCAGGCCTGTCACTGTGGATGTTTTGGGGATGAGAATGATGATGGCGGTCTTAAGGCAGCTGGGGACCTACGCATGCTGAAGGGAGGTGTTGAAGATGTCTGTCAGAACCTCCGTCAGCTCGTTTGTGCAGCCCTTCAGTAGCCGTCCAGGGATGTTGTCGGGACCAGCAGCTTTGTCTGGGTGGGTCTTCTCCTGGTGGTGGGGTAAGTCTGGTGCTACATGGGTCGTTCGGATCCTCAAAGCGGGCGTAGAACCTGTTGAGAGAGTCGGCCAGAGAGGGATCAGTGGGGCACTGTGCATTCCTGGTATTGTAGTCAGTGATGCACTTGACTCGCCTCCACACGCTCCGAGGATCGTTGGACATGAAATGTCCCTGGATCCTTTCGGCATATCTGGTCTTGGCCTTCCTTACGCCTTTCAGTAGAGACCTCACCTCTGCATTCAGCCAGGGTTTCTGGTTAGGATGAACAGTTATTCAATTCGAGTGACATCGTCAGCACACTTACCTATTTACCCAAGGACCGCAGATGTGTACTCTACCAGGTCCACCTCCCCTTTATGGACAGCTGCATCTCTGAAGACACCAGCATGATGGAGAGATGGTCGGAGAAACCCATGTGGGGGTGGTGAATGGCTCTGTACGTGTTTTTTCTGTTGGTTACACGCGGTCCAGTGTGTTGTCCCCCCGTGTCGGTATGTCGACATGTTGGTGAAATGTAGGCAAGATGGCTGTCAGGTTTACGTGTTTGAAATCCCAGCATCACCTCCGGGTGCTTGTGCTGCAGCGAGCTGATGTTATTTACAGCTCAGTCAGCGCTTCCGTAGCTTTAGCACCTTTAGCATCTGGTGGGATGCCATAACAAACACTGCCGTAAACTCACGTGGGAGGTAGTGTGGCCGGCACTTGACGGTCATAAATTCAATGGCCTCTGAGCAGAGGCTTCTCATCAAAGTGCTGTTAGTACACCAACGTTTGTTGATATAAACGCACAGTCCTCCTCCAACTGTTTTCCCCGACGGCTGATTGTGGTCTGCCCTGCACATAACCCATCCGTCAATGTGGAAAGTTGAGTCCGGCATGTTGTCCTTAAGCCAGGTTTTTCGTCAGACAAAGCACCACACAGTTCTTCATCTCACGGTAGACTCCCAGCCTCAGTCAGAGCAGGTCCATCTTATTGTCCAGTGAGCAGACATTTGATAGAAAAAGGGACGGGATCAGTGGCCAAATGGTGTTAGCTTTTGGCCTAGCCTGTAGTCCTCTACACTTCCCCCTCTTCTGCTTCCAAGCACAAAGCTTTCGATTTCCCTCTGCACGGCGTACTCTGCTATGCCAGTCCGGTGTCCTCAGGAGGTGGAGTTCGCCCTGCTGTAGTTGTTGTCGTCGCTGCCGCTGATGTCGAAGTCCAGTTACCAGATTCCCACAAGCAAATTTGTCGAAGTTGGCCTCATGGCCAACTGAAAAAGTCCATAAATAGTGTTAGAATCCGGGAGCCCGAGAAGCTACTGCGCGCCGCCATCTTATCCGATATGATCCGATATTAAAAATTATGCTGATATCGGTCTGATATTCATCGGTGGACCGATATATCAAACATCCCTAGTTAGAATACATCACACTTTACTACATAAAGCTATTTGCCTGTAGGGCCATCGTTAAAGTCTAGGTCCAAATGTGAGCACACAGAAAACAGTGATGAACGAGATTAGGTTGATTTAGACCCTAAAGAAACAGTTACACGCTCCATGTGCACATCCCATGACGGAAACACACAGTAAACAGCCCTGTAAAAATTCCTAATGAGATAAGTGTCTAAAATATTTGCCTTTGACACCCATGATCGCTCCTCAGGTCCATAACCCTCCCAATCTACTAAAAACTGCCAACCTTGACCCTTACGGTGCACAACCAGCAAACTCCGGACCCTAGGGAGGTTGGGGGCCAAAGAACTGGAGGACACTGGCTTTAGCAGAGAGACCTGGAAGGTAGATTGAATCCGAAGATCGGCAGGTAACTTTATTCTTATGGCTGTATGACTAATGACCTTCTACACCTCATATGGACCAACACATTTTGGAGCTAATTTCCTGCTCTTCACCTTCAGAGGAATGTCTCAAGTTGAAAGCCACACCTTCTGCCCAGGATGATATACAGGGATACGAGATCGATGTTTGTCAGCAGTGGTTTTCATCCTGGTCCCTTGACGTAGAAGTGCCTCCCTTTCTAAACTCCAGACTCGACGTATCCACTGCATACTGTCCTGCACTGATGGAACCATAACCTCCACCTCTTGCTCGGGAAATAAGGGTAGTTGATACCCAGCATAAATGGCAACGTTCCTCTCGTGGAAGATATGATAGAGTTGTGGGCATATTCCACCCTGGGAAGGAATAACCAGAGGATAGAGATGCTCAAGCCCTCAACAACTTGCAGAATGCCTTCCATACTTGAGAAGTAAACTGTGAACCTCTATCAGACACAATATCCCAAGGAATCCTGTGTAAATGAAAAAAATTATGCACAAAAAAATCTGCAGTCTCTGTAGGGAATGGAAGCTTATGGAGAGGAACAAAATCAAGGTAAAAGTCAAGATAACAGAGTTACCAGATGACAATGGTAACCATGTGACAAAGTCCAAAGCAATGTGTGACCATAGTCTACCGGGAACTGTCAATTGCTATAACAAACCAGCAGGGGACTGGTGTGAAGACTTATTTCGTGCACAATTTGTGCATGCTGCCACAAAGTCACTGACATCCCGGGACATAAATGGCCACCAAAACCGCTGTTGCAGAAGGATCGAAATGTGATGTGCTCTGGGATGGCATGACAACTTTGAGGCATGCCCCCACTAGAGAACCTGTGACCTGACATCCTCTGGAAAATATAAACGCCCGGGCGGGAGGTTGCCTGGACCGGGATCACTACTCTGGGCCTCAAGAACCACACGCTCAATGTTCCACATAACGGCTGCCACCACACAGCCCGAAGGAAGTACGACGAAGTCTCTCTCTGTTTCCGCATACTCCCCCTCATTTAATTTGGAGAGGGCATCAGGCTTGGTATTATGGGACCATGGACGATATGTAAGGGTGATATTAAATCTCTGTCCCTCTGAGGAACGAATCAGCAACAGGCGATTGCTCCATTCTGGAAATCAGCACCGTAGAGAAACAGTTACACGCTCCCTGTACACATCCCATGACAGAAACACACAGTAAACAAAATTACAACACAAATACAAAAAGACCCCCATCTTTCGGGTCTAACAACACAGGTCTTAACCACAGCTACCATATAAAGTCTCTTGAATATTTTGCTGCCTGCGCTTAGTCTCTGCTGCTGATAATTTATGTAAATGTATTTCCTCTTCATATATGTTAGTCGCATACATAACATTTCATTTTTCTCCCTTTCCTTTCTTTTACATTTTAACTCACATTTGCATTTAAAAGATATGTTTTTTAATTTCCATATGACATATACTGTAATGTGTACCTCATTATGTGTAATGTGTGTGGCTTCATCATCTACCAAGGTCTCAAGAGGCGTTTGATTTCCTGTTGTGATAGAAAAGGGTTGCAAAGGCAAAACAAACAGAGAGGACAATGTATCACCATGTGTCCTCTTGCTTTCTATTCATCAAAGCAGTAAAAAGTGTGAGAAAAATGTGAAGTGAGGAGAGATAAAGTGCAAGAAAACAAGCATGTGAGGTGATAAAGCAGTAACAGCAGGGTACATATGTGTCATATTGGATGTGGGGGAAATGAATCAATTTGTCTCTGGAAGTCCTCAGTCATGCCACCCAAGGCAGGAGAAATGCTTGGCAGGAACAAGTGTGAGAGTCTTGCATGGCTCCAGGCATGGTTCTTTACACAATAAAAAAGATGAATTAAACTTGAATGGTCCCACACCCAGAGGGTGGTGAGGAAAGATGCAGAAAAGTTCTAGACATTGGAAGAAAAGCAAACACTTAGCTAATCACCCTATCACTCCAACCCTTCCACAGTTAATAAGCTATTTGTGGAAAATTGTATGTATGTAACAAGGTATTCCTAATGCTGTATTTCTACTATAATGTACTAAGGTAAAATTGTTAAAGAAACTAGGATCATATTGCTGTGTTTAAGGGGTGAATGAAATAAACTTATGGAAGATAACGCAACATTACATATCCCTGCCTTTGTTTTACATAGTGTTTCAGGAAAAAGGGGAAAATGATTGGAAGTGTCAACATAAGTCACCTGAAAGGTCAACATTGCAGCAAAGCTATATTTAAGGAATATAAAGCAGCCATTTTGACTGCATCCGTCAGCACTGAGGTCGCAAGAATAGTAAAGGAGAGAAAATGTTTTCTTGCAACACAAACCTGATGAAATAAAACTACACACTCAGTGTCTCCTCGTAACAATTGTAGGATTTTGAATTTTCAGTTTCAGTTTGGTTCAGTTTTCTTTTGCTACCTAAATTTGATTAATTTAACCATTAGGCATATTATTTGCAGTAAATAAATAAATACTCGTCACATCAAGTAAGATCAATTTCACTGTTTTCCACAGATGCCTAATGATCAGTCATGATACAGTATTTATTAATACATTTATTAACATAGTGATTTACATTCCTATTCTAATAGTATTCATTTTTAAATTTTACTTTAAGTGGACAAATGCACACACTCACACACACAAACACACAGTCTTTTAACTTAAGGAAAGTGAAAGGGACTTTCTATTTTATGGACCAAACATGGAGTTTAATGGAGTTTAATAATGAAGAAGGTAATCACCTCATTTAAAAACCCTAAAACCTAATCATTAGTCCTTTACCTACTTCAGTGTTAATTACAGCCAATGGATTTGTATTATCATTGCCCATTGAAAACAGGTAATAATCATTTGTCACTTGTAATCCTCATTCAAAAATCAATACCATGCATCCCGCCCCTCATATCCTTGCTGTATTATGTATAATGCAACCGTCTTGTGGGGGGCTATTTCAGGAAAAGCTAAGGTGCCCAGAAAGCATTACAGTCAAGAGGGGGGTGAAAACAACATGTGTCATCCGTGAAGCGTTATCAAATTGAATAAGTTTGACACCGCCAGTCTGTCACTAGAATATCTCCCTTCTCGCCGCCCTTCCCAAGCAGTTCAGGAGTTCACACATCTCTCTCTATGCATCAATTCTACATCTAACGTTGAACAGCTCATGCAAGATTAATCACTTTTTAACTGCTGCACCAGGCTGTGAAATGAAAACAGAGATAGTGATAAATGCTTTACATATCTTGTGTTTGAGAACATCTAAATATCAGACTTTTCTGCTCCCCTTTGCTACAAATGGCCCCGTGCAGTTGGTTCTACAGTAAAACATGACAAATATTTAATAAAATGTTGTAAAAATGTAGTCTTGAATCTTTGTGATTACCAACAAATGCAAAGGCATGAGGGTAAATATGCAGATTTGATCATCTTTAAAATAAGGAATCAAGCTCTTAGTGTTGTTTTCTTTGTGAAATGAAATAGAACTGGAAATTACGAAGGCTTTCCTATCAATGTATATATTTAGCATTAAATGTTGTGTACAATCGTATGCCTGTAGCAGCGCAGGTACCAGTCCACTTCCGAGAATATCCCCTTCTCCCCTCTTTGTAAATCTAATTTTACTTTTTATATTTAACAATCAGTCATCCACTTCCTGTTAGTCCTAACCTGTATTTGCAACAGGCCTTAACTGTGATTGCTTTAATTTTGAGTTATTGAATAATTCAGTACATAGTAAATCAACCTCTTCTGTCCCTACTCCTCCTTTGCACACTTGCACCAGACATTAATTCTGAAATATTAACAGTCATCAGAGGGAGTAGAGCTTTTATCTGGTTTAATCTTCATACATTCTGAAATCTAAAATCAGGTAGCTGTGACCACACACAAAAAACATTTATCCTGAAATATATGCTAAATTATCCTGCCACAATGACGAGTATGAAACTAATAAGCTATTATTCTTCAACAAAAATTGACAAAACGTTTACAACAAAGAGGTTTGCATCGCTGCCATGAACTGGTTCCAATTCTAACCAGAGGGTCTTAAGAGAGAAATACACCAGGAGTGCAGTGTCTTTGTCTAGATCATGACACTATATGACACACCCGACCAAGAAATAGCTGAAAAGGGATATCAAGGGTTGTTTTCTATATACATACTCTATCTTTATTATTATCTTTCAGATAAGAACATTTACTTTGACGTGGGTACAGTTTTTTGGTGTCCTTAATATATTAGTTCCAAAGCTTAAAGAGGTTATTTGAAGGACATGTTTGTCTGAGGTTCCGATAACATGGGAAAAGCTGCTACAGCTGAACTCCATATTTAGTTACTGATCCACTGAAACAAAACCAAAATTGTTAAGATTCTCCTCCATAGTAAATAATCTGATGTTATTATGCATTTATACTGACTTTATTAGTAGTTCAAGGCTATGGACTCTCTGTTGATTCAATAAAATCTGATCTTTGGTCCAAAAGCTCCGGCCTTAGCGCCCTTGAATTGACACGTGAAGTACACAGAGAGCTGAGAAGAGACACCGAAGACCAATTAACCTTTCACTGATCCCTCTTATCATAAAGAGCCACTTCAGGCATTAGGACAGATGCAGCACGACTAAACATTGCTAAAGAGCTGTGTGTAGCACCTACTGTACATCAGAAACACAGTACATTTTATTTTACTTTTTTCAATACTTTAACCTTTCCTTATCCTTTTGGGGAGTAGAACCAATGCTCAAGTGTAGTAGGCTGGCTTTTCCCCATAGACAGAAGATATCAATTCAACAATGAATGCTAGAGATGGAGCTACCAGGTAGAAGACATGGGAAGGAAGAGAAGTCATGGAGATATTTGGAGTTAGAATACAAAGATACAAAAAACAGGATGAGATAAAAAAAAACAACTTTGATTTGCTGCAACAGCCCCAGAATAAGGGATAAACTGAGAGAAGGAAAAGGAGAAGTGTAAATATATTTATATGTAATTAGTATTTACATGTAGTTAAATTCTGGAATATACAACGTGGATTTCAATGCCACAGAAACCAATAATTGTCTAGAGACAGTAAGAAAGGAACAATAAGAAAACACTATAGAGGTGCCTAACAGGGCCCTGCTATCCACAGATGTGATTGATTGGTAATGTCACTGTTATGGCATGATTGTGCAACGTTACATTAGGCCTGCTTAGATATTAGATTTCAAATTTTGACCAATATCTGACGAATGCCAAATGAATATTGGATCAGGCGAACGCGGAACTGGGAGATGCACAGATGCTCTCAATTGCTCTTAGAATTACCATTCTCTGAGACATTGTTCTATGAAAGATTAATACTCATTAAACCACACACATTTCTCTGGCAATTTGTGTCATCTTGTGTGCAGATACGTAAAAGTGATGGCGGCAAAGACAATGTAAATGGACCAGGAAATGGCTTGGCTGATGTGACCAGTATGGTCTGTCAATTCATGCTGCTCAATGTTGTTTTCTCTCTCTTTTGCAGTGTCAGGTGGAAGTAAAAATCTTAGGTAAATCGGCAAGATTTCTCTCTCAGATAAACTAACAATTACAATAAGACATGTTTAGTGAATTCAGCGTCTTTAATGGGAGAGAATTGCTGGTTATCCAGAGTGATCCACTGTGATTTTTGTCTGGTCGCATCTGCTCTTGTGTGTTCTTATCGGAATTTACTACGACTCAGTGACTTGTTTTTCAGTGAGTCCATTCCTAATTGTTTTGCATTACTCTGCTTTATAAAACAACTTCTGATAAAGTGTTATAATCATTCCTCCAACCTCGCATGACAAGTTCCTTGGAGTCGTTACGAATCAGAGTTTTATATGCGCACAAAAGTCCAGACCACAGACATTTAGTGTAGCATCGAGCATTGTTGTTGTGCTTTTGAGTGCAGTTTGATGATCATTTATCACATGCTGGTAGAAGTGCCAGGACCCTATAAGAAGATCCAGAGTATTTGTTGGGACCTTGACCTTGTAGCATTTAATTTTGAATATCAGTGGAAAAACAAATACTGATTTGTAATTATGGAGCCAGAATAGTCTCAAAAAGAACACACGCGTAAACACACATTTACCACAATTCACAACGTATTTTGACGTGTGAAACATTGTTTGTGTGCTCTTCTCAGAATACGCACGCAGATCCATATTTACGCGGACCTAAAACCCAACCAATGAACCTAAGTCTGCTCCCTTAGCCACTAGGCCACCACCTGCCTAGAGGCCCAGAAACCATGCACCCACATTTTGATCATAAACTTTCTACAGGTTAATGTGTCAGATATTTTCATCTTAACTTTTTTTTTCTTTTTTATTATCCTATGGCATCTTGTCAAAAATCACCTCTGTTGTTCCTCACTGTGTGCCACCATTAGTGTCAATGAGTCTAATACAGGTTATTATGTTGGGCTTTAAGGCTGGATGGCTTCCTTGATGAAGATTGGCATCTTGATATATGCAATTTAGGTGGAGGAGGACTTGATGTGGGTTTGGGATTTGGGCTGAATGACAAATAGAAAGAAGAGTCACAAAAAGAAAATGGTGGAGATAAACAAACAATTGACAATAAATTGTCTTCGATTTTCCTTCATTCATTCATTCATTCATTCTCATCCGCTTGTCCGGAGCCGGGTCGCGGGGGCAACATTCGGAGGAGGGACGCCCAAACCGTGTGACAGAGCTCCTCACCTTATCTCTAAGGGAGCGCCCTACCACCCTGCGAAGAAAGCTCATTTCCGCCGCTTGTATCCGGGATCGCGTTCTTTCGGTCATGACCCAAAGTTCATGACCATAGGTGAGAGTGGGAATGTAGATTGACCGGTAAATTGAGAGCTTCGCCTTTCGGCTTAGCTCCTTCTTCACCACGACGGATCGATGCAGCGAGCGCATTACTGCGGTCGCTGCGCCGATCCGCCTGTCAATCTTCCGTTCCATCCTTCCCTCACTCGTGAACACGACTCCAAGATACTTAAACTTCTCCACTTGAGGCAGGATCTCTCCCCCGACCTGGAGGGTGCTTACCACCTTTTTCCGGTCGAGAACCATGGCCTCGGATTTAGAGGTGCTAATTTTCATACCAGCCGCTTCACACTCGGCTGCGAACCGCCCCAGTGCATGCTGTAGGTCCTTGTTCAAAGAGGCCAACAGAACAACATCTGGTGGAAATCTGGTGTCTCCCGAACTGGACCCCGCCCGGCACCTGGCTGCGCCTAGAAATTCTGTCCATATAAGTGATGAACAGAACCGGTGACAAAGGACAGCCCTGCCGTAGTCCAACATGCACTGGAAACAGATCCGACTTATTACCGGCAATGCGAACCAAGCTCCTGCTCCGTTCATACAGGGACTGGACAGCCCTTAGCAAAGGGCCTCCAACCCCGTACTTCCTGAGTACCCCCCACAAGAGTCCCGAGGGACCCGGTCGAAAGCCTTCTCCAGGTCCACAAAACACATGTGGACTGGTTGGGCAAACTCCCATGATCCCTCAAGAACTCTCTGGAGGGTGTAGAGCTGGTCCAGTGTTCCACGACCAGAACGAAAACCGCATTGTTCCTCTTGAATCCGAGGTTCGATTTTCCTAATACCTTATAATTGCTTAAACTCCTAAAATAGCAAACTAAAAATCTTATGACACACTAGAATGGCCTGGCACACTGGTTGGGGATCACTGCAGTAATGGAAAGTAAATGTGTCTTCTGTGTGCTCACCTTGTGATAGGCACATTGCAACCAAGATGCTTTATCACAGAGCTTACTTTAGTGGGTTTATGGGTAAAACCATAGGTTAGAAGCACGATGCAGGGATACAACAGTTGCTGTTGGTTTCCTCACCATCATAGAGCCTCTATGATTAAAAGGTATTGTAAGAGAAGGAGGAAACAGGCATGCACTTTTTGATCTTGATACAGTAAATGTCTAGCTTTCTCAACTTTGAACTGCAGATAAAGCAGTGACGTGGAGCAGCAGTAACAATGTTAAGAATCAAGAATGTTGCTAAGTATTTTGCTCTTGGGGGCTATTGTCAACTGGATTTTCTTCCTCAGTTGATGTAAATTGTGGAAGAAAAGAGCAGCGTTTTTCATAACATTGATCAGAATCAGAATCGGAATCGTGTTTAATTGCCGAGTACGTTGGCACATACACGGAATTTGTTGTCGGCAGATGGTATCATCGTCAGGTTGATGTCCACATTGTTAATGGATCTTTGTCGATCATGTCCGCAGCCAGCGGGTAAAAGAAAGACACATACAGCTCAAATAAATTTGACTAGGTATATATATATATATATATTTTATTAAGTAAGGATGAAACACTGACATTCCCCTGTAACACTATATATATATATATATATATATATATATATATATTACATTCATGCAAAACAAATAGAGGCTGCATTTGTTTGAGACAAGATTAATGACACACAGCTTGCCTTCATTTATCATGCCATCTGAGCAGTTTATGTGTGTTCTTATTAACTTGAGTGCCCTGAATCAAAGACAGTCATAAGAGCACTCAATACACAGTATAACTGAACTTGATATTATACTTTCTTTAAATAATAGTACACCTAGTGATTGCAGTCGACAGTGGTGGCCTAGTGATCAAGAAGGCGGACTTCAGACTGCAAGGCTTCAGGTTCTGAACCACTAGCTGCTAGGTTGCCACTGAGGGGCACTGAGCATATCATTGTCCTGACCTGGATAAGCAGATGCAGATGAATGAAAGGATCATTTTAAAATGTATTCTGAATCCACCGTTGTGTTATATTTTAGATGTAAAGTTTAACGACTGCTTTAGGTACATATGGTCAAAGATTTATTTTAAAGAAAAAAACTATTTACTTCGCTTGACCACCTGCTTTCAGATGGCCTACTGCTGAAATTCACATAATTGTTTTTTTTAATATGCTCTCTTGACCTCATATCCTGTAACTTATTTCTGTTTTATTTTTTTCCAACTTACTCAACTTGGCAGCCTGTATTTGTTGCAAGGACATATACTGTTTCTTTTCTAAATTTTAATTAAAACTTTCTTTGGGTTTGCCTGCTAACACTTACATTTTGGGAGAAGTTTTATGAATTAAGAGATAAGGAAATACTTAAATGCAAGGACAAGAAAGGACTTAAGATGTTTTGTGCAAGTGGGCCCTGAATGCCATGTATGCAAAGGAAGGGTCCTGCCAACTTCATGTTACTATTATATAAAAAGATATTTACTTTTTATTGCTGCTACCAATAACAGCTGTACGGGCAGTCTCGGCAGCCACTGCTCGACGGTGATTTTCACTGCCCTCGTGTGCGACGACACTTTCATATTTGAAATTGCCGCTGCCGTTTACAAATGCGAATTTCTTCGTCAAATTGCGGTTTTTGTAAAACGCAGAACAGGGGGTACAAAACATTAGTCGGGCGGTCGCATCGTAATGAAGCCAGGGCCGGCCGTGCTCCCATGCAGACTTGTAAAACCTTTGGCGTTTTTCTGTCTCCTATTCCCTGTCAGCAACCCTTTTCTCTTCTTCTGACCTTGGTCGTTTTTTCCCCGTCTCAGGTGGCGGCTTAACTCCTTTCAGAAAATTCCACATTACAAAGATGTTTTAACAGTTGAAAGTGTAAACAAATTAAGACGCATGTTTATATGGACGATAATATGGTCCCAAGTATTGAAATCTGGTCGTCATATCACGTGAGAGTATGCAAGACTCAACGAGATGCGTCATAGACATGTGCAGTGGTAATAAATTGAACGACACATTTATGATTCGTATTGTTTGGCGGTTTGTTTAACGCTGTATCAAACGCTATGTTTATATTTTCAACATAAAAAGGCGTTTTAGGATATATTTTCAACTAGCCAACCGGGCTGGCTAGTAACTGAATTAACTCGCCAAATGGGAAATAAAGTCGCCTCGGGCGACCGGACTACCGCGAATTTCGAGCCCTGAGTTTGTTCCATCAAATGGGCTCACCAGCTGCAGGGAGGTTCGTGGGCAGCTGACACAATGAAGTGTGATAGGGTGGCAGTTGTGGAGAATGCTGCCTCTGCGACCTGGTAACAGAAAAATGTCCACAAATATGAATGGATGCAACAACTGTATTGTTGTTACTATAAACTCCATTTGGCATGTTATTGATTTTATATGCATTCCTCCATCTTCCCCACATAATAACAATGATTCATTAAAAAAAAAAAAAAAAAAACTGTAAAAAATCTGTATTGTCATGTGTTAGAAAATCCTTTTATACAACTACAACTATAGATTGAAGACAGTTTGAGTTTGAGCTC
>JAFBJS010000524.1:224155-258841 GCA_016785265.1 Paraplagusia blochii | reverse complement strand
ACTGAGGGTGTCTGTCTGCGTGTGAGGTCACTGGTGGACTGCTCCTCCCCCCAGCTGGTCAGTCTGACCTCAGCGTGGCCACCATCTCTCCAACCTCACCGTGTCCTACCTGGGAAGCCAAGCTGAACCTCTCAAACTGTCGACGGGCAAAGGCGCAGCGGTGACTTTGGGAAAGATGTCCAGCAGGAAACTACAGTTAGGAATGTGGTCACTGTCTAACGCCACACTTTTTATAACAAAGAGAAACTGAAGATGTCAATGGCCAGTTCATGTAAACTGTTTTAGTTTCATGAAGGACATAAACTACCAGGAATAACAGGTTTTTCAGAGTCTTTAACTTCCATTACAATTGCACCTCTGCATGTATTATAGCCATGTTACAATTTCCCATGTGGATCAATAAAGTCTGTCTAAGTCTACGTCTAAATACCCCCTCAACTAAAAGACTGAGAAAGTTCCTCAGGAAAAAAAAAAAAACATCTTTCGAGCACCATGAAGTACAGATGCTTACAATTAATCTATTTGAACTCTGAATAAACCCACATTTTGAGTTGTCTGTTTTTTTCCACACATATGTATAGTATAAGTTTTTGGATAAATTTGGATTGAGTCATCTGGATTAATCTCTATATGCAATTAATTATATAACTTCTAATCACAGCTACACTACGATAAATCTTTTAATCTTTGATTAATCTTACATAGGTTTCATTTCAAAATGCAGTTTTTTGACTTGGTTTGAAAGTTTGTCTTCTTTTGAATACACTGTACGTGTTGGTGTCTTCACTCAAGTGCTGAGGACTGCAATTTTTTTTTCCTCAGGGACAAAGACTACGTCACCAACTTTCATCTCCAGCTGAGGTTTGTGTTTTTGTCACTTACTGTGAGTGTGTAAGAGTTTGTGCCTCCCACCTAGTCCTGACAGACTATCGCGTGGCTCCACCAGCTGACAGGTTCAGCTTCTAGCCTGAACATGAACCTAGAACAAGGACAAAGTGTCTCCCCCTCTTTAATCCTCCTGTGAGTTACCTGAACAGATTTTGGGTCCATGTCAGCGTCACCTGGAGCTGCAACCATGCGAGAACGATTGTCTCTCAAACCGACTGTATGTGGTGTGTGAGATTATAGGGTCAATGAACGCTGATTGATTCAAGTCATTCAAGCCAGAACAAACATTATTACACTTTCTTGTAAAATATAAGCACATTCCAACAATATAAGTCACAAAATCCAAATAAAATGTCCAATTTGTCCCTACATCAAATGTAATTGATGGACCATTTATTCTGCTTTCTTTATGCATTCAAGTAATAATCTTAATAATGAAGTATGTTGCAAAATAGTGTTGCATCTCATGCATCTGCAGCAAAGCAGGACGACCTCTGGATTGACCAGAGCTCCTCCAGTAAAACCAAATACTACCAGAAAACCAATAACTCCGTCTTTGGTGTGGAACTCCAGGCTTCATCTCCTGGGCGAATCCTGGTAAGGGCAGTTGACCTCCAGTAGGCTCACTACCTGCAGGAGGTAAGGTATGGTGCAATGTGATTTGGGTGCCGGTTGTGGAGATTGCTGCCTTAGCGACCCAATAATAGATAAGTGGATGAAAATGGATGGACTTACAAAAATGTGTGCATGCTTCCAAAACCAAGTACTTTTTACAAAAGCTAGTGGTGGAGTCTTGGCCTAACATATTCACACACCGCATAACAAAGTATGTTGCTCCACATAACGGTAGTTATTTCAGACATTTGTGCTCCAGTGTGAAATGAATGTTGCTGGAACTCTGCGGGCTGCCGAGATTCATGTTCTCCTCTTTCCTCCGTATTCAGCACAGCATTTGAGATGTTCAGATTTCAGGTCTGAGATGGAGAAATTCTTTGCAGACGCACCCAGTCTTTTAATTTTAATTTTAAAAATTTCAGTGACTGAAATTTCTCTATGTAGGCTACCAGTTTATTATGATCAAGAAGGCTTCTAATTCCTGCAGCTAAATCCAAATCTTTTTGCTCACGGTAAAAAAAGAAATATTTCAACAGCTTCGGGATCAGCAGATGTGTTTATGTGTGAGCTTGTGTGTGTGATCATCTGTGTGTAGTGTTATTAGACCTCTGAGGGGGAAACAGGATGTATCAATCTGCAGAAACAGAGCCGAGTCGAGGCCCAGCCACCGCCCTCTCCTCTGCCGCTGCCGCAGCCGGCGCTGCCGTGGAATGATGGGAGCGGTGGCTTGAACCCGTTGACAGGTCAATTATTCCCCCCGCTGAATTACAGCATATAATATCTAACCCAGCAGAGGGAGCACAGATGGAAACACCCTGCGGGAAAAATATGCCACTTCCTATATATTGAATCCCTCCATCCTGCTCCCTCTCCTCCTGCTGCTGCGGCTGCTGTGTTTCCCTGGAAAAAAAATCTCAACCAATGCGACGGATACCGCCTGATGCCACTGTCGCGGTTGTAAAAAATGGACATCAACATTTAAAAGTCAACGTGGCTGCAACTACCACTGCAGATGCTGCAGTTGTGATTTTTAGTGGCCTGTAATACAAGAACAGGGGGCTCCAAGGAGTCTGCAGGGTAGTTGTAGGAACAGCTACAGTAATGCTGAAGGGGGAAAAGAATTTAGGAAATGTTTAAGAGCATGAAGCTTAAAGATTGCCTCTTCATAAAGCAGCAGAACCCTAAACCTAACCGTTACAGTCCAATATTCTCTCATGTTCTATGGATGTGCACGAATCGGAAAATATCACAATTTGATTTTTTTTTTTTTTTTTTTTGGCTCACATTCTGATTTTTATTGGCTCAGGTGGAACATAAACATCAGCTAGAGATTTGAACTTTAATTTATAATTCAGCACTTGAGGGACCTTGTAGATTTTTCGGAGGTTGGTCCAGACTTCATGCTGCACTCAACTTTTACTATGTCCTCGGCAGTGGAGAACACTCTCTCCAATGCACACTATGTGATACAACATAATGTGTTCATCAAACCCATCATATCCCCCAACCATCACAATATAATTTGTATCTTACACCTGTGTAAAATCTCATTCCTTCACCTTAAGCATTTCAAGAATCCGAGTCAGAACCCGGGTCACTACAATGGACCCTTCTTTAGGATAATACATCTTTAAAAAAAACCATCAAAAACCTGCAATATATATGGGACACCATTACCAACACCAAGACTTCACCCCCATCCTGCCGTCCCTACATTGGCTCCAAACTTCATCCCAAGTTGACTACAAAGTTCTTCTGCTACACACAAATGTATTCACAGACACCCACCAAACTATCTGCAAGATTTAGTCACCCTGCAGTCCACCACATGCAACCTAGAGTCTACAAAAACCCGTCATCCGGGTTTCCAGGACTGGTCTCTCTACCATGAGAACTCGGGTCTTTGGACGCTGCTGTTCTGTGATTTTTGTGAATATGTTTCTCAGCCTTCACTTTATTTTAAGACTTCTATGGCACTTGGAGATCCAATGCATTAGTAATAGAACATATTATTATTGTTATTATTATCTTAAACATCTGCCTTACACGTTGAGTGAGGTTTGCGCTCTAGTGGAAACACTGATTCCTTACACATTCCCTAACAATGTGTATATACCAATATTGACGGCTTAACATTGTTATTATTACTATGTCATTCGCGTCCCATTGCCAGGTGGACGGGACAGCAATTCTCATAACTCCTTGGATGTTGTGTTACGAGGGTCAAGGCAGCGCGGTGGTCAGAGCACCTCAGTGGTCACCTGGCAGGTGGTAGATTCCAACAATACATAGAATGCGAACAGGTTTCCTTTCCCCGATCCCGTGGTAGAAGGAAGCTCAGAACTGCAACCCATTAAACTGTGAAAAAATGGAGATCCCAGCATGGTGGGGTCTCATCCTGGGGTCTAGGAAAGACTGTCAGCAGTTCTACTTAAAGTACGTTCCATAATAGTAAATGATGTTTCGACACAGACATTGTTCATTTAAGGTTTTAATGTTCATGTTATGCAGAAAAAGGAGTGCCAGTTACAATGGCAATCCCTCCTGGTCTCCCTTTACAGTTTAACTTATCGTTGAATTTTCATCCGGATTCAAGGAACCGAGTTGCCTAGTTAAGTAACGTTCCACCTTCTTTCCCTTATCCTCCAATTAGAGAACTCTCCCAGGATGCAATGCAACATTTGTCTCCATTAGTAATATAGGTTATGAGGACCAAGTGAGAGTCGAGAGAGCATCGAGGGTAAAAGCCTCGATGAAAACCTCCTGGAAAAGCTTCGTTCGGGTATCCAATTACACCCACTACACATTGCAGTGTGGGAGTGAGGGAGAGAGAGAAGAAGAAGCACAATGAGAGAGAAAGGACGAGAGAATCCCCCACTTCCAACGCTGAGAAACTGCTTGTTCTGCTGATATCAGCAAATGCGATAAATCACACAGTCTGGGCATCGATTAGCTCGGCACGCCATTATTCTGGCTGCTGCTTGATGAGTGGGGTGGGGTTACGTCATCTCCTCTGAGGGAAAAAAAAGTCAGGGGAAGATTTTTTAAAGAGGAGCCGGAACCAAAATAAACAAGAAGAAATGGAATCAGTGTGAGAGGCCCTCTGGAGGTGTAATTTATACTACGTGTCACACCAGGCATCGGCATTTGTCTTGACTTTCACCAGTGTTGGGACATCACTTGTAACGCTGTAAACTACTTTTCTGGGTAACTAATAACGTGAGTTACTTTTCCCATTTAGTAAGGCAGTTATTGTTACTGTGGTGTAAAGAGGAAAGTACCGTTACTCGTTACTATCTGTTGTCCAAATGGACAGTTTCTCCCGGCCACGGAGAGAGGACTGTGTGTCAGTGGAGCCTGTCTGCTGCCTGTCAGTGTGTGTCTGTGGTAACTCTCACAGTCATGAGTGAAAGACGGCCGTGCACACGAACTGAACCCATGCGTTGAAAATGAGCAATGATTGGTTGACATAGGTTAACGTTTCAGGCTAAGTCAATCAGAAAGAGACCTGGGCGGGTCTTCTTGCCTTATAGGGAAATAAACAGTCTCACGCACACGTGGTGCGGTACAGCAGGACACGCCCACAAGCAAGACGATGTGGCAAGTTGAGGTTACAATAAAGATGTTTAGATGCCTAAACATCTATTGTGTTTTCATCGTTCCACTACATTTCATTGTGATAGTTGCAACAGAACACAACTCAAAACATGTTTAATATGTTTTTATTGTTATTATTTAAAGTAAAGTAACTAGTTCAAAGTTACTTTTCTAATTTAGTAACCAGCAATGTAACTCGTTACATTTACAGAGCTGTAACAAGTAAAGTAATAAGTTACTTTTTTTAAAGTAACTTGCCCAACACTGGATTTGAACACAGTTATAGCAGTTATAACAGCTATAACAGCACTTATAAACCATAATTCCACATATTCTACCACTACATATGGCCCATTTACTGGTGATCAAACTCTAGTGTGTATTTTATATGGTCTTACTGGCCAAATGTAATTACAGTGTGGGCCAGATTTGGCCCCTGGGCCTGAGTTTGGTAATGAGCTCATATCTAGGGAGCCTGTTGCGTAGTGATGATTTGTCAAATGAGTAACTACAGCTACTGCATTACATTCAACATTTAACTACGAAGAGTTTTGAGGTTTTTGTTGCTCACACCAGCCAAAACATATGTTATGTTTTAAGTATGTCCCTCAATGCTCCTTGACCAAATTGTTTGTGATGTCTTTCTAGACTTTACTTGCCTTTGGTGTTCAACACACACATTTGATATCCCCGCTTAGTTAATGATCAGCTTTGGTTTATGTAAAGTTTTCGCAGCAGATGCCACGTTGCAGGAAACTTAAACTCAGCTAAAGTTTGTTGAATCAGTGCAGAGGAGCCCTGCAGGCAGTGAGTGGAGTGTCAGGTGGCAGCAGCAGCAGCTTCATCAACCCCACAGCACAGCAGATTTGTCTAAATGACGCCTGTACTGCTGCTGCTGCTGCTGCTGCTGCTGCGGCTGCTGCTGCTGCTGCACCAGTGTACGAGGATCACACAGACACGCAGACAACCAGCCCTGACTGAATCAATTTAAATAAGTCAAGCATTAAATAAGCAGCAACATTAAACTCAGATGGAAAGGAAGCCGCTGCTGCTGCTGCTCTGCTCAGCAACTATTATCATCAACAGATTTTTTTTTTTTTTTTTCTGCTGTGTTCCAGGAAAATACACAGTGACATGTTCTGATGCAGCCGAATGTCAGGAAGCTTTCACTGTTCAGTGATCAAACAGCACACTAACAAGTGTAAATGAAGGCAAACATTCACATTATTATTATTATTAACACACACACACACACACACTTCAGCTCTTCCTGTTGAATGGGCCTTGGATAAGTTTACCAGCTCAACTTAAAGAAGTTTCCAAAGAGATCGCATCCAAGTTGCCTGATTGCCTTCTGATCTGCTGTCTTCTTCTGTTGTCAGACTAACTCGTGTTTCTTCTGCACCAAAGCACAAAGACAGAAATCCAAAACTTAACATCACAGAATTTTGGTTTTGTCACTTTTCTGCAGTTGCTGTTTGGGATTTGGAATATGTTCTTTTAATGACTTTTGGATTAAGAACGATGACACAGAGTCAACAGAAGACCAGTCTTTACTGGATCTGTTTTCCTTTTCATTGATTTACAGACTTTCTTACACTTGGGTCTTTCACACTGGGGTCATGGTTCTCCTGGTGACCTGTCATGTCAACACAGACCAGTGTGGTACCATGGTCTGACATGCTTCTTCTTCTCTTTGCCTTCTAATGCAGATAATTGTTAACAGTTAATCTTATTATAAATGTTCTGAAACATATTTATGTAGGTCCCGACTCTTCCAGGTCATCCATGAATATTTTAATGCAGTGCAACTGGTTTTCACCTTTCATCCAAGTGGTCCAGAACTGGAGAAGTTGGTTTCACCTGGTTGAGGTGAAACATCTTCAAGACAACGATTCCATCCACTTGGCCTCAATTAAATTTTAAGTCCTTGATTGATCTCCAAATGAAAAAATTTGGACTGTAGTAACTAAGTTATTTACCTGGATGGCTGAGACACACACACATATAAATGAAGGGTTGGTCCCAGTCTGACCAATATCGGGTAATAATCAGGTGCAGTTTGATGCTCAAAGCTCTACCCAACATTTGATGCCAACGTCTTATTGTCAGGCAGACGTTCGGCAAATAATAGTTGTGTTAATCAGGTGAGAAACAAATGCAATGCTTTGAGCTCCTGTAAATCTCGGCGTCCTTGAGCCCATCAGTCATCTAAACTCTCTGTGCTAATTGCAATTAGACGATGATGAATCTCAAAGCCTTTTTCTATTCACTTGTTTTTTTTTTTTTTGTTTTTTTTTTTTCCCAATCACACATCCTTCTGAGTAATGCTCAATGTTTCTTCTCAACTCTGATGTCTCCACATCAGTGTTCACAGTCACACTGTGATAATTGTGAAACTTTAATAGAGTCAGCCCTGGAATGACCTCACAACCCCCCCCACCCTCCCGTCTCTCTTTGTCTATCTGTGTCCCTTTTCCTTCTACCCAGCGCTGCCTCTTATTAGAACATCACTTTTGTGCTCGCTCTGCAGGTGTTATATTAAAATTATAACCAAAATGGGCAGTGATGGCACAGGTGTTCAAATAACAGAGTCTAGTTGTTGATTAAATCCAAGAGAGGTTAGTGTCCAATGTTCTGAGATACATGAGGAATATTCTTTGGCCCCAGAATGGGGTTAACAGGAAATAGGTAAATACTGACTCATCAGTAATGTCATCACGCACCCATGGCTTCAGATTTGCTGTCATCGAATCATCAGCAGGAAAACAGATGTCGGATGTTGGTTCAGGGCGAGGTGACTGCTGGGAGAATTTGCTGATTGAGGCTTCAACCTACAAACAAAGTGTAATTGAAAAGGCGAGCCGAAGCCCCTCAGCCTTTTTGTGATATCTTTTTAATTAAGTTTCCTTTTTCTAATGTGAGATTGGTGAGAGTGATAGCGGCGGCGACTGTGCCGGCGACACGCGTAAGGAATTTCTTCATTAAATTGTAAATCTTGAAGAATGTAGCTCTAATTAAAACGCAGCCAAATGAGAATAGGGAGAGAAAGAAGGTGTGTAGACGCAAAGAATCAAGCGCAGCTGTATAGAAGCTACAGCAAAACAGCCGGCGTGACGTATGTGTGCTGTTAGTATGATCACCGGTGGAAATTGCAAAACAAGACTTCACATTACTGAGGCTATGTCTTTTTAATTAGCAGAATCTCATTTAGTGCGGCTGTATCTCTGGGATCCAAATCACATAAAGTTTCTTGTAGTTGTAGTGGTCAGTGTACGTTCATCAGTTGGAAGATGTAATCGCAGGATCATGAAGGATCAATTTATCAATTCAACAGCAACTCTTCTCTTAAAAAAGAAAATCAAATTCATTCATTCTGTGTTAAAATGCAGGAAGTCCCCCTAGTGTCCAGAAATAAAAATGTCAAATCTACCTTTAAAAACCTAGTCCCCGGTGAGTGGGATTTTACGATGATGCACTTTCCTTTAATTCACTCAACATTCGCAATTGTATCTAATTAATCAACATTGCTAACGAACCAGGCTTGTTGACTAGAGACATGGTTTAAAGTGTTGTTTAAAGAAAAATCTGGAGAATAACCAGAGCTTTGCGTCCATGAAACAAAAATGACATGGATACCCATTAAAACTCACTCAGGTATTTAAAAATGTAACAGAATGTATTGGTGAGTCCTTTCTAATCAGACGCCAAATTGACAATTTTATGCAAATTTTTAGGTTCAGCCATATAGTTTTTGTTGGTAATTTCCTGTGGTTTCCCTTAATTCTGGCTTCACATCCCTCAACATGGCATTAAGACTTGTTTGTTGCCAGGTCAAAAGATCAAAAATGTTCTCACATGGGATTTTCTGAATGTCTTCCGATCGAAATTGCGATTGCGAGTGGCAAATAGTAAGTAGTAATAGTAATCAGTTTGTTTGCACTTCACCAAAGAAATACCGTAATCTAACTAGACAGGCTATCGACAATGCATTGTAACCCATTTACCATATTTAATGTTGAAAAGCCCATCAATAACATCGACAAATATATTGATATCTTGTCAGAAACTAACATTTCCATATTGACAGTCTACAATATTTGCCTCCTTGAGATGTGACAGTAGTTGATAGTCAGTCCTCCCCATATAGTCTGATGGTCCACCCACTCTCTCCATAGTCAGTGAACGTCACACGGAGTCAACCTCATCAGGCCATTGTAGGCTACCACAGACTAGAATAGGAGAACAATGACTTTGATTTGGCTACATTACCATTATTTTAGATGGGTTTCTGTATCAGAACAAAAAATGTTTTGGTATTCAATCAAAATGCCAAAAGTAGTTTGAAATGGAAGGTGACACAATTTTTAGATAGCTGAACAACACAACTAGGCAAGTAAAAAAAAAAAAAAAACAGAAGAATATCAAATCAAAAGATGATGTTTTTCAATGAGAATTCTTTTTCTGGAATCAGACAAGGATGAGTCTGTGAATGGTGAAGAGGGTTTTCATTGAACGGAGGGAAGAAAACCACTTAATGTTTTCCACTGCCTCACTATTATCCGGCTGTGAGAAAAAAAAAAAAAAAAACACAACCACAGCAGATGTTTGGGCTGAGTTCCTGCTCCCTCACTTCCTGTTTGTGTCTTCAGCACAAAGTGCTTTTCTTCTTCAGTTACAGTCTATTCAGGATCAGTGGCAGGCTGTGATCCTGCTTTTGTGCCCTGTTTGGACACAAATTGTGGAAAGAAAATGTTGATTAAAGTGTTTTTTTTTTTTTTTGTTGCTTTTTTTGTTTCAATCGTGGGAAGGATAACAGATCATTGACAGTTCTACATTTTTTTTTAACTTTTTATCCCTGTCTAATGTACAAAGAGTAAATTAATCACTTTTTTTTTAAAATACACACACATAATCCATCTATCCATAAGAGGAGGTGTTTAAACAGTGACAATAGATAATTTCATCCTCATTGTTTACCTGAACCAAGCCTTTTCTTTCATCCCCATCAGCCACAGCGGAAAAATGTAATCATAGAACAAAAGGCCGAGTCCAGTCTGATTAAATCAGAACTGAATCGCGGTGAGCGGCCATTGTCACAGTCGGCTGTTTAATTCATTGGCTCAAACACAGACACACACACGTACACACTCCAACACAGGTTAAATATACTGGGCATTTAGAGACCGCCAGTGTTTTTATTTTTCAAACTAATAGCTCACACGATGAGAGCATTGAGTAGTTGACAATTTTTTCTTTTTTTTTTTGTTCTGGTGAAAGCCTGATAAAGGACAATGAGCAAGAGACAAAATGATATTTGAAAATACTGCAATACATTGGCTCTGTGGCTTGCTTATTATGTGGTGTTAAATTTCCAAAATGAAAAACTTTTTTTTTTTTTTTAATACGGATTAAATGAATAACCATTCATCCAACTGAGCATGCAACTACTGCTGCCTTTTTGGAAAACAAGGTTTGCTTTAAATTTTCAAAGCATTGAGAAATGAGAGGTAAATTTGATTAATTACTTTTTATCTTTATGTGTTGATACGATTTGGTTATTCTACATGGTTCAGTTATTCAGTGACCTTATTTTATGCATTTTATTTTAAGGAACTTCCAATTCTTATTCTTCTTCTTTTCCTTTCAGCTTGTCCGTTTTTCAGGGGCTGTCACAGCAAATCAACAATTTCCATCTCCTCCGTTCTCTGTATTTTCTACTCTGACTCCAACCACCTCCATGTCCTCCATCATTGCATCCATACATCTCCTCTTCGTCTCCTGCCTGGTAGCTCCATCTTTAGCATTCTTCTACCAATATAACCACTGTCCCTCCTTCTGAAGATTTTCCTATAAACTGCAGATATTGAGGTTGTCAAACTTAAATTGCAAGAACATTTAAGTTAGTTTTCTCGTTTTATTGCACGCAATCTACGTTATTCTAATTTGTGATTGAACCACGTCTTCTCCGAGCATCGGTGTAAATACACCTCACTACTGCACAGTGGAATAATGCAGGAGTTCATTCATGGACTTAAGAGTCACACACTGACTCCTTTGACTGCTTGGAAAACACTGGGCAGTGAAACGGCAACATGAGCCATAGCTACTGCTTTCATTAAGAGGTCTGCGTCGCTGTGTTTACTCTGTAATTACTCGGCTACAGCAGTTGAGCACTTCAGCGTTCACAGCGTTAAAGTGGTTTAAAAGGAATAAAAAATTACAAACACTGTGACCGTAGCTTGCAGAATGGCCATTGTATTAATAATGCAGCAGCAGCAGCCGGGAGTGCGGACTAATATACCTCCAGCTGGGATTCACCTTAATTTTCTAATGCATTTATTTACATTCCTTATGTTTATGCGTAATCGGATAAAATCAGGTAATAACAGGTTCGACGTCCAAACAGAACAGACTGGTGATGGACAGACTTAAATATTATTATACCCATCTGCCATTGTAATAAAGAATAATATAACCTGCAAATTGATGCATTAGATTGTGGAAAACCATTAGTTCTATGAGCATGTATTCTTAGGTGTTTCCAAAAAAAGGGTTGCTCCCTGTTTGGACATTTGGCCAAAAAAGATCAGTGGTCATTGTCCTGCGGGCTTGAGTTCCTAACTGGCTCTTTAAAATACTACAAAAATAGCTACTTATAAGGTGGTAGCACATAAGAAATGGATAAATGGATGGATAGATGGGTGGGTGGATGAAAGGGTGGATGGGGTGAAAGGGTGAAGGGGTGGCTGGAAGGTAAATGGATGGATGGATGGTTGGATGGATGTGTGGATCAATAGACTGATGGGTGGATGGATGGCTGGTGGATGGATAAATCCTTGCTTGGTTGTGGATGGATGGATAGATAGACGGATGGGTGGGTGGATGGAAGGGTGTATGGATGGATGGGTGGATAGGCAAAAGGATGGCTGGTGGATGGATAGATGCATGGTTGTGGGTGGATGGATGGATGGATGGATGGATGTGTTTAGTAAAGACTTGCCTTTCTGATTGAGCTTTACTTGAGTTTTTAACTGGTAGGTTTTTATGAGCCACAGACATTAAATACAAATAGAATAAATAAAATATGAATCAAATCAAAGTTCAGTGTAAAATCCTTCCTGTAAGATGAACAAGTAAAAGGTGGTGTGATACTGATATGATGTCATGGACACAGGGAGAGACAGAGAGAAGGGGGAGGGAGAGGGAGAGAGAGAGAGAGAGAGAGAGAGAGAGAGGGAGAGAGAGCTAGATACCCACAGTCAGGTCACCAGAAATTGCTTGGCTCAATGAGTTATTAATACTTGATGCCTGTGGCTGCTGTGCATTATTTAACAACAATGATAACTTCTCCTCTATAATGGATTAAAGGACCCATCCGCCCTTTTATTAATCAAGCCTTCCAGCAAAAAAAAAGAAAAAAAAAAAACAACAATAGCTGTGAGTCTGTCAGAGTGTGACTACAACGCACTCAACTTTCAGAGACTTCTCATGGTGGACACTTTTTTTTTTTTAATTGCCATCAGTTTTAAGGATGCTGTGGTAGATTTACTGGATCCTTCATATGAAAGAGAGACAGATTAATAATTGAACCATGCAGAAAAGAAAATGGGCACACACTCAAATTGCTGAAAAAATGTAAGCACACAGTTTTTATAAGTTTCCATCCATAGGGGGTGCTAAAAACATAGATGCACCGATTGCTGGTAAAGATGAACCCCAGTATTTTTTTTTTTTTTTAATAGCACAGGAAACGCATGAAAAGCTGTGTTTTATTGCTCCTTTGACCAATTTATTATTTATAGTTTATAGTTGAGGTATTGGTTTCTATTATTTTAATCAAATTTCCTAGAAAACAACAGTAAATACACTTAAGATGCGATTTTAATATTTCATTGGTTTCAGCACTTGTAAAGAGACAGATGACTTCCCACTGTGGTTGCAATGTGCAATTTCACCATTTGGTGTCACCACTTTTCTCATCCTGCAGATTTTTCTTTTTATTAACTATTAAAAACTGACAATAAAAATACCAACATAGATTTGCATCAAAGGATTAAACTGTAACAGACACAGAAAGATGGCGAAGCAAGAAATATCCAATTATTTTACGCTCAGATAAAGTTGCTACCTCCTGCGCCTTCTTCTTCTCTTCTTTACTGGTGAAGTGTCACAGACAGTATAGAGGGAAAAAGGGAAAGCTAATGCTTCCTTTTATGGCCAGACAGCCTTATTATGCAGCAGCTGGCTGAAGAGGATAAAAGAGGGAAAAAAACATGTCAGGTGTGGCAGCCATGTCGGCCCCGTCCCTTTGTAAAGGTGCACCCCCTCCGCTCCCTCGGTTGCTGCTTCCTCTCACCTTTTTTACCCTGGCATGAAAACACCAGCTGAAAGTGGAGGCGACGCACCGCCGCCACCTGAGCATGGCGACAGTAATTGGCCTTCATGGGAAGTGGGGCGTCCTGTTGGCGTCAGAGGCTAATGTCAGCGTGGCCCTGATTTGTTCCCTGTTTTCTTCGGCACCAGGCTGCGGGAGGGGAAGCTGTTGGAAAAAATGTTTCTCTAAGGAGAAAGTGCTGCTGGTGCTGCTGCTAATGTTACTGCTGCTGCAGCTTCATTATCAAAGAGGGAAGGAACTGTAAAAGATATTAAAGTCTTCAAAGACAGATAGATAGATAGAAAGAACTCCATTAATTCTGCTTCAGTTCTCTGAACACAATACAAAAAGGAACTTTAACTCTGCTTTTCAGGCCAAGGCATAAATAAGTCATTGGACATTTGTTAGATTATTTCAGTCTAACATTTTGGCATCCCTGTCATCCATGAGCTCCAAACATCCCATACCCAAATCTCTCCGTGGGTCGGTTTGTAAGTTGATAGCTTTGGTGATGTTTCCTAGCAACAGGCGCTTGGTTGCGAGACGCGCCATTACTGGCAATTACAGTGGGGCAGTAGAAACTGCTGTTATTTATTTCTTTTCATTCCCCAATGTTCTGAATGAGTTTATGTGTTGTCCTAATCCCAGGTGTGACTGGGACACAGCACATGATGGTCTGATACTATTGTAATGTTATAAGTGTTATTATCATGTCCACTACAAACATAAAGCTGGCCTGTGAAAAGGAAAAAAAAAAAGAAAATGTAGACAATGGGCTTGGTCAACGTTGTATGCTAACAACTGAAAACTTACAAAAAGAATTGTTGTATGCTAATGTGAATCTGATCTACACAGGCAGATGACAGTAACTAGTGGATGTTTCAGTTAGCAAAGGTTTTATTTGAAATTTGCAGTTACATGGACACTTTATGACGCTGTAGGTTTATTACCTGATGGGGTAAACATATCTGTTGTACTATATGTTGCTAACAGCATTATTTGAGGCAGTGTGGCCTTGTAGTTAAGGAACTGGACTTCAGTCTGGAGCGTTTGTGGTTAGAATCCGCCAGCTGCCATTGCTACCTCTGAGGTCACACTTGGTGTGAATCACAAGGAGTTTCCTTCCTAACTAATAAGGACGCCGTGGCTGCCCCCAGTGGAGGTATTCTGAACAAACTGCAGGTCCTCAAAAATATAGTGTCAACTAATGTAGAGAAGCTGGGAATAATTAATTAAGGAGGGAAAGGAAACTCCTTATCATTGTGACACACACCACAGCACACAACGAATTGTTACTTGTGCATTTAAACCATCACCAAAGTGAACAGTGGACAGCGGTGAGTGGTGATGTTCTGTGGACCTCAGTAGTCGATGGTGGATTCGAACCTGGAACCTTACAGACCCAAGTCAGGCCCCAGAGGCCACCACTGTCCCGGTATTTTATGGCAGTGTTTCTTGTACTCATATGTGCTGTGATGCAAGTGTGGATGTTTTATATTGACTGTGGTGTGGGAGGCTTACAAGCTTGGGTTTCACCTAACCAAGCATTAGACACTTTTATTGGAGTCTGCTGCAGTCACGGTGAAAATCTAACAATGCTATTGATTTATATGATTACAGATGCATCTCTGTCACGTTATCATCATCACGGTGCTCATATTATTATTTCATGTCTCGCTAGTTTAGTTTGCAATCTAGATGTTTTTTTTTTGCTGGAAAAACATTGAGGAAAAACTGCAAACAATCGCAGAGTTAATGCATTTTTTTCTGCCCTCAATTAGATTTGTGCTGACGTGTTTTGCGGCCCCACCTAGCTGCTGGGGGGACACTGATGAAAACTAATGCTGTAATTCTGCTCACATATTGCCACCTCACTATTAGATTTTGCCCCCTCTCTTGTACGGAGGCCAATGTGCTTGCTAGTTAACCGAATTAGCTCGGCATGTTATTGCTTTATGTTCTCACCCAGAGGACAGTTTCAATAATCAGCCAAGGAGGAGGAGGGTATTGTGAGGGGGGCAAACAGGCCCACAGGGTCCTGAATCAGCTTCAGTGTGAAGAACACGAGGAACACATCACACGTTTTCATTTCACTCCTCTTGTTTCTGCAGCAGCGATAAAAAAAAGTTCAATAAAGTCCTGGCAGGGTATAAAAAAAAACAACATTTTAAAGTAAATAAATAAAATGTCCCGGATCACGAACTGCACGCAACTGCATCGAGAGTTTAACTTTTTTGGTTTGTTTTCATTCCATTGAATTAAACTAAACCAAACTCAATGGGAAAATGGCACCACAGCTCCCTGCAACAATGGGATGTTCAAACAGAAAAACCCGGTAATACGCTTTCTCTTTCTCTGTATGTTATGACTGTGAAGCAGAAGAATAGCAGCAGAAAAAAATCTAATTAGGAGTGTGAATATTTGACTCACAACGACCCAATTCAAATCTTGATTCACAAGATACGATGCGATTACGGAACAATTTATAAAAATATCAAAATATTCGCCAGTTCGATCCGATTCAGTTCAGTTGGATTCAGTAAAAATTGACAGCTTAACTCCCACGTGCTTCATGTTACTGAGAAAAGGATGAAAAACAGAAATAAAATTCCAAAATAGTATACATTTGTTCATTTAGTGTCCCAACATTAAGAAATTTTTGCAGCTTCATTTGACGTCTTTTGAATTCCATTTCATTTGAAAGATTTAACTTGATTATATTATATATATATACAGTATATATATATATATATAGTAATATCATCAATGTCTATTATTATTAAAATTCTGCCTTTACCCTGCAATATCTGCATTTCTGCAAAAGATGAGTTAGAAAGGTTTTTTTTTTTTTACTTTTACTTGATATCCTTGATTGTCCACTGTGTCCACTATCAATAAAAAGTGTTTCTCTGTTGTTAATTTCTGTTTTTGTTTGACTACCTGAAGCCCTCAGGTCAATAACGGTCCGTGGTGTAAAACGCTGCAGAAAAAATTGCAGCTCGGCGTAAGTGACAGAAGCATTAGCCGACACTGATGCAACAACTTCACTAGATGTTTCTCAGAGTGAAGAAAGGATCCTGGCACGGCTGTATTTCAAGGATGTTACGTCATTAAAACCCAAGACTATTTCACCGTGCGGGGTTCTGCAAATTCTACAAAAGACTGACTTTCCTCTGAGACTTCCCAACAATCCTCTACACAGAGGAAATCCCCCAAATCTTTTTGCCCGTACTAACACTTCACTGGAGACTTCTCAGTGATGTAATGACGTTCAACCATTGAACTAATGCGTTCCTGGAAAGCTGGAAGGACTCAGGGTCACAGCTTCAAAAACCGCTTTGAACCATGGGTAAATCTAGACAAAAACAAGCAGCTGAGACACTGCCGTCTCTACATAATGACGTTCATCTTCATGGCAGACATGAGTCGTGACCCGGCTCCTCGTTGGAGACAGCGATGACAAACGTAGAGATTTCCACACCTGGGAGCATAATGAGAAGCCTCATTATCTTGACATTGATCTCACTGCTCTGTCTGCCCACCATCATCAGCGATTTGAACTACAGCGGCCTCATATACACACACGCCCCGCCACGACTACAACGTCCCGCGCTGTGTACCGTCCGACTACAGCAGGAGTGTTGACGTGCTCTAAAAGCGAGATTCAAACACAGTTTGACTGGTTGGAGTGCGGCTGCCACCTCAGGTGTGTTTTAAGGTGAGAGGTTGTCTGCGAGGCTTTTTCAGCTCCCTGTTTATTCTCCCTCTGCTCCTGCGGTTCCAAGAGGAGTCTGTCGAGGCGTTGCTTTGCTCGCAGCAGAGACAGCTCTGAAGTGGAAAGTGAAGCGCGGTGTCGGCAGTAGCTGTAGAGTCTTTTTTTTTCTGACACACGGCAAAGTTTTCCACCCCTTTAAACAGCTGATGTGTCTGTTTGTGGACTGAAGTAAAAAACACTGAAACACAGAGGAAAAGAATTGGAGTTCCTAACCTACAGTAGAGTGCAGACCAGAATAACTTCTAGGGACTGTTCAGCTTTTATATTAGGATTGCAATGACTCACTGTGTTGTTGTTGTAATTTCATCATTAATGTAGTCTTCTTCTTCTCCTTTCGGCTTGTCTTTTTCAGGGGTTGCCACGGCAAGTAAACATTTTCCATCTCACCCTGTCCTCTGTATCTTCAACTCTAACTCCAACTACATCCCTGTCCTCACTGGAGGTAGGACATTGCATCCATCAATCTCCTCTTACATCGTTTTCTCATTCAATTCGGAATTGAATACTGAAGTAGGTAATTCGGGTTTCGATCCTGTATTAACCAATTTGCATTGGATTCAGTTTGCATTCACATTCCGTTTAATTTGGTATTCGCTGCGCATTCGATGCCCGCGTCACACACAATAAGGGAGCGAATGCGCATTAGTCTAACCATGGTCCAGTTTCAATTTGATCACGTGGTTATATAACGAGACCTCATTAATATGCAGTTTTATTCAACATGAATTTTGTCAACAGACGCACGTGCAATTTTGAGGGATAAATGGAGCAGGTTAAAGAAAGATCAAGGCGACGTATGAAAGCAAAGAGAAGGAACAACGAATGAAGAAGATAAGGAGAGAAAATATGAGGAAGTGTTTTGTAATCCTGTTCCTAATAATGCAGCAACATATAGCGGTTGACAAGGAGATGAGCCGCTCCCCTAGCATTTTACAAGCTCGTTAAACTAATACAGGTGTTGTTGTGTTTACACACACGCGGGGAGCGACAACCGTTTAACTTTTTATTGCTTTACACTCATATTAGTTCATGCGGTATCGAAACCCCCGACTAGAAGTGGATTAGTTAATGCGCATTAGTTGAGGAGCGAATGCGTGTTAGTTTGTAATGTGAACGCAAACGGGGAGCGAAACTGGTTTTGTGTCGCAGCAAATACCGAATTAAGTGCCAGTGTGAAAACGGTATTTGTCTCCTACCTGGTCTCCTCATCCATCTCTAGGATCATTCTTCTACCAATATAACCACTGTCCCTCCTCGGAACTTGTCCAAACCATCTCAATCTGGCTTCTCTAGCTTTTTCTTCAAACCTTCCTGTCAGTGTTGTCCCTCTAATCATCTCATTAAATATTTTGCCCTGTACATAGATATCCAGCGAAGAGCATGTTTTCGGAATTCTTTACTCAAAAGACATCTCATACCTGAGAAGATAGGTCTCTTAGTTTTTTAACACTATTTCCGAACCCTGGCATTTTAAACTGGAAATATTTCGCCTTGTACCACCACTCAAAAATATTCATTTGTACAGGAAAATGATATATATATATGTATATAAATATATTGTTATGTCATTAAATGAAATGTCAAATGTAAACAGACACCAGGTTAATCTTGAAAATTGCTAGTCTCTGGGTGGAGAAACACTGTTTTTCCAACAAGCTCAGGTGTTTTTTCTTTTCCCTTTTTTCCTGTGTGTTTGTTCTGTATGTGCTACTGACACAGACAGGGCTGACTGTGCTGTGAGGACCACATGCTGCTAAACCTGCTGCTAATAATGTCTATGATGTTCTAGGAATCTGTTTGCAGCTCTATCTCACAGTAAGACAGCCTTTCCCCACTGGAATACAGAAGTTTGTAAACCACTCTGTCTCCTGTGCCTGAGCCCACAGAGAATATAAAGCTTTTATCCCACAGGGACAGGGGAGTTGTACGTCTATAGCATGTCTTATTTGGGCAAGCCTGATAGAGAACAATGTATTTGAGAAAAAAAAAAAAAAACTCAGGAAACAACAGATTTTAAATGTTTTCAGGGGTGGAGGTGGGCAAACCTTTGACTCAGGGGCCACAATGGCTCCCAAAATTGGACATGGGGGACAGGTCAAGCGCAGAAAGATGAAGCTTTGGCTTGTAAAAGTAGAAAAACTAAGCTGCTGAACATCTAATAGTTTTAATAACATCATATCTTAGAGAAACGCAAGAATTGTACGGCAAACACAGAAGTATAATGATAATACAAATAAATTATTCAATTGGACAAGATTTGTGGGCCGCATGTAAAAACCCAATGGGCAGCAACCAGCCCCCAGGCCTTAGTTTGCCCATGTCTGATCTACAGCATATATCATTAAACTTTATTGCCTTGTAGCAAGAAAGTTATACTGTTAAGAAGCCGTATCACGAGGTTTATGTTAAAGTGCTGAGTCTTTTGTTGTTTGTCTCAAACTGTTTTGTGTACGTGACTCTACAGATCGTACTTTTCATCAATAATATGGAAAATCTATTCCTATTTTTAAGATAGTCTGAGGTTTTTCACTTTTAGTTACCTATAATATTTGACATTATTCCAAACAGGAGGTATTTAGGAGTTTCTCTTGCTGCTGGAATATGAGCTAAAATTTCTGACTGCACTCCATCCACCATCCCAACACTCTATCATGGCTCCACCTTCCTGACGAAGCAAGATTTTTCTCATCAGAAACTTCCGTCTGGGCTCCGGCTGCATTTCCTGCGGCTCCTGCTCCAGACTTGGTCTGCTCTTTAATATTTCATCTACGGGGACGTGATGAGCACAGCCCGACCGAGCCGTCCCTCACCTGCCAGCTGCACCGGCAGACTCTGGAATGGAGACGTGAGACAGGAATTTTATTATTATTCTTATTTGAGCGTTCTCACTCTGCCAGTTTCAGGTGTGAATTATTAACACGGCCTCCACCTGCAGCGAAGGCTCGTACAATAAATCTCCATCTCTCATTCAGAGGCTCATTAATTAATCACAGTGTTGGAATCAAAATTATGGATTTTAATATGGTGAATAATTCATGTCGCAGCTTTATCTAAACCATCGACAAACAACTCATCTATATAATGAGCAGTGTTGGGCTGCGCTACTCTTACCAAGTCCTTGATTATATATGTTCTTTCCAAATAAAGTTTAAAGCTTATGTTATGACCATAACTATTTCACAATCCCATTTATTATTTTGGCACATAAGGATTTCGTGTAACCTCTAGATAAAACTGAGTTTAGTAAAAGATTTATTTTCCAAATACTCCATAAACAATACTTAGATTTTTACCTCCCGGACACAACAGCCACAGCGTTTTTTCTGCTCTTGTAAAGTTTATGTCACCACAGTTATCAGAACTACAATGTGTAATAAGATTGTCACAAAACTAAAAGTAAGAGCTCAATAACTATTATTATAAAAAAGCATTGATTTGCCCTTAAACAGAGAGAGAAACCAATAAACGTCAGTTTCTGCGTAAGAAAATACAATATTACTTTTCATAGCACTTTATCAGATGAAAAGTGCAGCGTTATGTTGAAAGGCTAAACAGATGTCAAGTCTGTCAGCCACGGTTTCAGTCTAAATGAGTGTTCTCTGCCAGAAATAGATTTTATTTCCTAAACGAAACATAACTTTTTTTACTATCATGTTAATCAGCTTTTCCATCAACCTTTGGTGGATAATATTTATTGCCACAGTATCAATCAGACTGGAAATAGTTCATAAAGTGATAGTGACATCGTAGAGAATTCACCTCAGTGCAGAAGTGATTCTGAAAGTAGGGAAACAACAACAAAGTTTCGTGTTCAAGGAAATAAGGTGACATATTTTTTGCCCCTCAGTGTGTCAGGTGTGTCTGTCCCTGTTCCTGGAGTGTGTTGTCTTTGGGTAATCAGTGTGATCACACTCACCTGTGTCTCTGTCAATTAGTCTCACCTGTGTCACCTGGTGCCCTCAGTGTATATATACATCCCTCTCCCTCAGTCTTGGTTGGGTAGTTAGTACAATGAGGCTCAAAAGTTGGGGGGGGGGGTTTGGTTTGTTTTGGGGTTTTTTTGTGTGTGTCTGTTTTTTTTTTTTTTCTTATATTGTTTGGGGTTTTTGATAATTAAACCCTAAAGAAAAAGGTTTTTTTTTTTTTTTGTTTTTTTTTCCATCCAACCATGTGCATGCCAATACTAAACCGTAACGATGTGTCTTATTTGTTGTTGTTTGTCCACTAACGATACTGCTGCTCTGACCTTCTAACTCAGCCAAAACATTAGCTTTAAAAGTGGTCAACAAACTCACAGCGTTTAGACGCTTTGTGTGACCAGAGCAACATCAGCAGCGGTTATTTCCCTCTGAGAGCAGACCAGTCTGAACGCAGGGCCTTCAAAGAGGAAAGAAAGAAAGAAAGAAAAAAAGACATCTTGTGGGTCAGACTTTATTCATCTTTGTGCCCGATCCTGCCTTGAGTTCCTTTTTTTTTTTCACCAAAAGAAAAAGTTGGTGAGAGAGAGTAGAATTCAAGGGAGAAAACTCCAGAGAGTTTATATTTGGGTGTTATCTTTGATCAAAGTTTAAAGATTGCCAGAAACAAACTTCTCGCAATGTCTAGACTCTTGACAAAAGGTGACGTAGAGTCATAACAAGATCTTTCTTGAAAGAATTACAGAAAAGTTCCAGTAACAACAAACAAATAGAGCAGTATCATAGTGATGTTTTAGTCATGCAGTGATCTTCTCCCATTGTGAAAGTTTCATTCTTGTATCATCTAGGAAACAGGGTGAGGTTTGACGTTCAAAACATTTGCCAAACGCAAGAGCAGAAAAAAAGCACTGAATAAGTGGTGGATGGACATTAGTGGTGGATCATGTAGTTGGCCAAGTCAAACACTATGGAGCTGAGCTGTGATTGGTCAGTTACCAATGCTCTGATCTTTGATTGGTCAAATACTATGGCCTGGGATTGGTAGAAAGCTATGGAAGCGGCCTGTGATTGGTCAATAATTTAGAGCTGGTCTATGATTGGTCTGGAGAATTGCATACTTTGCTCCATTCCACACTGTGGTACCATGACAATTATGCCAAGAGCAGAGAGTCCTGGGTTTGATTCCGAGAGTAGCCAAAAGATTTCTGCTTATCGGGGGCAGCCTGTTAACAACGCTAGGACAACTGCTGCTGTTGACCCAATAATTTCTCAAAACCCGCATCATTAATGTATCACTTATTTATTTCCTTTATCGTAACAAAACATGAAAAATAAAAGTTGCGAAAACTTTGACTTAAATTGAAAACATCTGCAATGTAATCAGGTAGCAAAGAAGAACCTTGAAGCAGCAAGGATTTCTTGTATTGAAATCTTTTTTGTAACAATCCTCAGTAAAGCTGTCTGAAAAAAAACAGTTAATGTCTGGTCATGGTAAAAGGTTCCCATATGAAGGAGGAGACAGTGTTCCTGAAGATGAACACAGTGATAAACTGTATATAAATATATATATATATATATAGATAAAAGAGTGTTGTGGAGTTGAGTACTCTGCAGTTGAGCTGCATCTGAGTGAGCAGGTGAGTGGCAACGCAGTCAGCATCCAGGCAATTTCACTTATCACTCCTCACTCCACGTTCTCGCCGTAGACGCTTCTCACATTTGCTTGGTATTCTCCATCGTGTGGTGTCCAGTTTCTTAACCACTAAGCAACCACGTACAGGTGAGAAATAAAAGGAACTCCTTTTTGTTGGAAGAGGTTATAGAAAAAAAAAAAAAAAATGTGCGCAAGATGCCTAATCTAAACAGTCAATATAGCCGCACTTCATCAACAAATCCTTAAAGCGGGGGGTTCTCCATTCATTTCAATAGAAAAAAACATATATAGTGGAACACGATGATTTAGAGCACAGGTTTAGCACAGTCTTGGAAGAAATTACATGCATAACCTGAGACACCAAAGTGTGTGTATACACATATATATGTGTGTGTGTGTGTTCATCAAGTGCCATCTCTAATTGGATCAGGGCTGATGATGTTGAAGCTCCAGAGCCAGGAGAAAAGGAGGACGGAAAGGCAGTGACTGTTAGCTGAACTGGCAGGTGGTAAAACAGCAATTATAAAGCTAAACTGCGCTGCCTCTCAGAAAGCGTGTCTTATTTGTAACGAGTGAAGTGATAAAAGAGGAAAATAATTGGATTTTTTTCCCTCTCTCCCTCTGCCCTTCTCGCCCTCCACGTCTCCAATGTGTTGGGGAAAAGGGTCTTTGAACAAAAGTTTATTTCATTCTAACCTTTGATTAACGGTCTCCCCACTTGAGGCCAAGCTGCAAAAGAGGCAAATTATGCTTAAGATCAAGCTTTTAGCCGTCTCATTATCTATTTGCCATCTCTCTTTTCTTCCCTCTTCCAGACTCTAAATGATGTGTCTGTCCTCTGAAGACAGACGCTAAAAACAAAAAAAGAAAAAACAAAGAAGAAAAAGTTCCCCATTAAGGATCACACAAACCAAAGATGTTTGTCATCAGTTTCTGGACAAAGACAGAACATCAAGGTGATGGGAACGGAAGGAAGGAAAGGAAATGTATTTATCTAAAAAAAAAATTAGGGGTTGCTGCACAAATCCAGTGTGATGTTGAAGATACAGCCAAAAAAAAAACCCTGAAAGTTAAATAAAAAGAAAAGTTTTTGCCAACAAGAAGAGTTAAGTTGTAGGAATTACTGTAAGAACTGTCAGAAACTCCATTTAACTGAAAGTTCAGTCATTAAAGGATGAAATGAAACTTCCTGCACAAAGATATTTCCATCATGTATTCTGTCATAACATCCTTTCCACTTTGCATATCTAAAAAAAAATATATAATTACATGTGTAATGCAACATGGTTTAGGTCCCAAAGTCTAGTCTATCAGTTTTCACTCATTCAAAGTAAAACCAGGCGCATGTTTTGGAGTCCAAACCATTTCTAAGTAAGTCCAAAAATACAGACCTATATTGTCAAGGATCAGGGAGTTTTCAATCAAGACTCTCTTATTCTGGGTCATGTCAAACTGTTACGACGTTGTTGCAGAAGCCTTCGTTGTGTAACGGAATGACTGAATGTGACATAGATACCAGAGGAAGTTATCAAAAACAAGGAGAAACCAAAAACAAGTTAAAACCTCTTCTGCGCCTCGTCTTCGTCCTTGTTCTCCGCCTCTGAGATGTAAAACTTTTTGTGGCTGGTGTCGCTGCCCTGCAGCTATGAACACCAGGAAATATGAAAAGAGGAAGAGAACATCAACAAAATGAAAGAATAAAACACTGGCAGGACTTTTTTTTTTTTTTTTTTTTTTACCGTAAGGGGGAAAAATGAGAAACGACATAATAAAGTGATTCTATTAAAAAGCCATCTGACCGTTAATAAACGTGATGATTTGATGAGAATGTTCATGATATTGCGCCTTAGGCGGCGTGCGAGGAAGGAGAGGCTCTAACATTACACAAGAGGGAAACAAGACAGAAGTGTGTGCGTGTGTGTGTGTGTGTGTGTGTGTGTGTGTGTGTTTGGTGGCAACATAAAAAACAATTGCAGCCTCTCCCATCTCTGACTTAATGAGATCTGGTGGCCGCCGCCTCTGCTGTGGCCCAGACTCAGGTATTATTTGTTGTTGAAGGTGATGGCAGGATTGGATAAAACACGCATAAACTGGCAGCCGGGCGTCGACTTTCTCATCTGCCTCGGAATATCAGACTCCCCTCCTGTCAAGTCTGCAGAGCCCAGGCTGAATACTGAGGGACATGCGATGGTGGAACGTGTGCAGGTCAGCCGAATACACGCATACGCAAGATTTGCATCTGGATTTGGTTGCTCAAGGGAACCTAGTCTGCCATGATCGGGGTTGTGAGCTCTCCCTGCTGCTAAATTCTATTTACAGTATGCATTTAGCAACAAACATTGTAGGATTCATTTAACAACCACGTAGTTACTCTAGGTAATTGAACCTAGGACAATCTGCTTTAGAGGCAGGCATGTTAGTTGCTGTACTATGGAGCTACCAGAAATTTGAACCACCAGCTTTGTCCCAGAGTCACAGTTTCTGTCTTTAGTGTGTTTTCACCTCCTGGGTACGACCTGGTAACAGAAAGCAGCCAAAGATGGACACACATTATGGCAAACTTGAACTTCCATGTCCAGTAGAGGGCACTGTTCATTGCACTTTGTATGAGATTCATATCACTTTGTGCCAAAGTCATGTTACTACAAAAACTACAAGATGTTTTCTAAAGTAGACTTTCCCAAGGGCTTTATTGTTCACATTCATAGTCGTGTTTTGGAATTCATTAGCACAAATTCCGATTTCTTTTAATTCACATTTTCTTTTTTTTTTCAATTTTACTAATAATTGAGAACAGGGATGGTGGCCAAGCAGTTCAGGAAGAGGACTTGGGTCTGCCGAACTTTATGTTTGAATACACCAGCCTCCATGTTGCCAAATAACGTCTGGTGGACTCAACACCCACAAGAGGGATCATGGTATGGTAAAGTGTGATTTGGGAGGCATTCATGGAGCCCCTGTGACTCAGTGGTGGATTTTTTGTCTTGCAATAAAGATACAAGTCTGTTTGACATATTGATAGAGGAAGTTTCTATTTTTTTATTTTTTTACCTGGCACACACTGTGTAAAGATCCACTTTTCAGGAAAACAATGAATACTAAAAATCAAAAGGCAGATCCTTACATTTGTGGAGACAACTACAGTTTTTCAACAACTGCCTCTTGACATTTTCCATTATAACATCACCTTAAAGAAACACAAAAGCCACCTGACAGTTTGATCATTCAAATAAAATAACCAACACAAATTGATTTTATTTTCTTCTTTTTTTCCTTTTTGGGGGTTTGTGTGGCGTTGAAATATTAAGAGATGTCAAGCTGCCGGTCGTTGAAAGAGTAAGACATGCTTCGCAGAAGATCGATGAACTTAACAGTAGGAATGAGAGGCTGACTGAGTAAAACTGCAGAGTTTCGCAAATGCAGCACTTTTCAATGATTGGCAACACTATTACCACCAATGTGTCTGCGTCAGAGGAAACATGGATGATGACGAAGGTTCCTCTTTGGTACACATTAAGGTTTTCTTTTTTAGTTTTACGGTAAAAGTTATAGAAAGTTTTGGCTGGAGAGATGGGCAATTTCTTATATAGTCAGTATACATAATGTACAAAAAATATTTCAAAATGTAATAAAACAAAAAATATCTCCAATTCTTACATTTTTGTGAATTTCACATCCAGGTTTTTGGAACACCGGATATTTGTAGGATATTGTCTTTTTGTTGTTTTTTTTTTTTTTTAACGGTTGAAAACTGAAGTTATGATTTTTTTTTTTTGTTTGTTTGTTTTCATTTGACATAAAAAAATTAGATATAAGATTTTTTTTTTTTTAAACTATCATTCCTAGGCGCACTCCTCCTTGTAGTAGCTCTATGGTCCAAAAAGTTGACTATAGATGACAAACTAATCTGGGAAACACTGCTGTGAAAAATAAAAATAAATAAATAAACAGAAATAATTATAATAAAAACATTTTCTAAAAAACATTTTGGCCTGTGTTCATCAAAGGTTTGACTAATTGAAGTGAGTTATTTTTTGATACAATGATTTTTTTATTTTCTGTTGAACTGTATTTCAGAATTAGTGAGAATTTCTGTTACTACATATAAGAAAGTGCAGCATCAACTCTGATAGTTGGATTTTTTATTTTCTTCATAAAAATAAAAACTGTTATTTTGTAAAAGCAATGTATAGGGTAGCAGAGGTTTGGGGATGATGAAAAGCAGAAGCCAGACACTAGAAGGGAAATTATTTATTTCAGGGTAAATATTATCTTCTCCAAAACTGCTGTTGATCAGCTAAAAGTATAATCCTAGCAGCCTGTTCTGTGATTGATAAAGAAAAAGGAACATTTGAAACCCCCTTTTTTTCCTTCTTATTCTAACTAAAAAATATCTCCAATTCTTACATTTTTGTGAATTTCACATCCAGGTTTTTGGAACACCGGATATTTGTTAGATAGATATTTGTTAGATAGATATTTGTTAGTTAGTTTTTTTTTTGTTTGTTTTTCTTTTACCGGTTGAAAACTGAAGTTATGAAGTTTTTTTTTTTTTTTTTTCATTTGGCAAAAACATTTGATATAAGTTTTTTTTTTTTAAACTATCATTCCTAGGCACCCTCCTTCTTGTAGTAGCTCTATGGTCCAAAAAGTTGACTATAGATGACAAACTAATCTGGGAAACGCTGCTGTGAAAAATAAAAACATTTTGGCCTGTGTTCATCAAAGGTTTGACTAATTGAAATTAGTTATTTTTCTGATACAATGATTTTTATATTTTCTGTTAAACCGTATTTCACAATTGGTGAGAATTTCTGTTACTACATATAAGAAAGTGCAGCATCAACTCTGATAGTTGGATTTTTTTTTTCTTCATAAAAATAAAAACTGTTATTTTGTAAAAGCAATGTATAGGGTAGCAGGGGTTTGGGGATGATGAAAGCAGAAGCCAGACACTAGAAGGGAAATTATTTATTTCAGGGTAAATATTATCTTCTCCAAAACTGCTGTTGATCAGCTAAAAGTATAATCCTAGCAGCCTGTTCTGTGATTGATAAAGAAAAAGGAACATTTGAAACCCCCTTTTTTTCCTTCTTATTCTTTTTAATAATAAAGGCTACAAAAGCCGATTGAGCATCGACTCGTGACTGCAGGACAAGCCTTTCAAATCCAAAAGTAAAAAAGGCTAAAAAAAAAAAGAATACAGCAGAAGAATGAGCGGAGAAAGGGAAACAGTGCCTAAAGTGAATTTAAAAATGCAGGCATAATTACATATATACTGCAAACTAATTAAAGAAGCTGTGAACTGTGCGGCCTCGCTCTTCCCTCACAGTGATTACGGCCGTTCATATTTCAGAATAATCATGCTGCTGCTGCTGCTGCTGTTGCAAAAGGATGGAGGCAAGAACGCCAAGAAAATGGACCTATGACATCAGGCAGTGGACTCAAAAGAAAAAAAAAAATTAAAAAGTAATGAAACAGGAAGAAAGTCAGACTCTGCTTGTTACTATTTCAAAGTCGTCATATTAATGTGTGGGAGGGAAAGTATGGAGAGAAAGTCTGTCTGTAAGAAACATGAACATTTTTATTATTCAAGTATATCATTTGTATCTGACCAACAAGAGCCAGGCCAGGATTAAACCTTTAATGATCAACATTAATGTTCAATGATAGTGAATGATTTTCCACTGCAGTTGAAATTAGATTTTATTTTAGAAACCAGTCTCTGGAGACCAGAGAGACTTTCACAGAGACCTGTTGACGCCACATCCGTGTCTGTTTTGGATCATGGAGATGTTATTTGTGTTAATGCGTTTTCCATCAGTTCTTCACTCATCTCTATCTCTGACAGTCTCTGCTGTAGCATCAGGGAAGAAAGGAAAAGGAAAGCAAACTCCTTGTCATTGTATCATCAGTGATGGGTTAAATGCAGAGGTGACAAGTGTGGGTACGATGCCATGTTTAGACCACCTCAGTGGTAACATGGCAGCTGGTGGAGTCAAACCTGTAACCGTCTGGAACGAAGTCCAGCTCCTTAACCACTAGACTTCCACTGGCCCCCAGAAACCATTCATGGAGGCATTCAAGGTTCATTTTGAGTCAATACTGAAGATATATATGTGACTAGATTTGTGCAGGAAGTCAGGAGCTCTTCCTCTGGTTCCAATGTCTTCTAGTGGGGTTTGAAGGTACTGCAAGGGCTGTGGCATTTTTTATCAAATTTCAATGTATGTTTTTAGTGTAAGATTTCTTCAGCAAATCTACCCAGTTTTGCCTCTGCCTCCATAAAAAAGACAGTTTTCTTTTCTGTTTGACATCAATTTCAGTAAGAATTTCACCTTGCATTGTGAAAATGAACTCTATATTTGATTGATTGTATATATTCACTGAATTTATTATTGATTGTATATATGTTCAGGGTTTTTTTTATTGATATTCTGAAACTGTAACATTGATTAGGGCAGAATATATCCCTTATATTTTTTGTTGGGAAGCATTTCATGAAAGTAAGGAACCTTCAAGACCCAAGTCACTATTTCTAAAAAACTGATTTTTTTTTATATAAATAAGGATATTTTATTCTTGACCGAATTATAGCTGAATAATTAGTATTACTCAACTATTACTCATCGTTCAAACAACAAAACCAGCAGCAAGGAAGCACAAGTCGGTGATTTTTTACCCAAGCCCGGGTAAATGGTGAGGGTTGCGTCAGGAAGAGCATGCGGCGTAAAACTTCAAATCAATGATACGAGACAACAAAACAAATTGTTGGCCTGCTGTGGCAACCACTGAAAAAGGGACAAGTTGAGAAGAAATTGAAACGGTAACTAAACCAAAAAATTACCATAAACTCTGAAGAAGCATGAAATTTGAAAACACTCTTTTGACCCACCTGAGGGTAACGACCTAGCCTTTGGAAAACAATGCATTAAGGCTTAAAGTAAATTTTAACAATACATATATGACCGACTTGTTATGACACAATTTCCACAGCTGATCAGTAACCATAGAAGTGTAACAGAAACCACAGATGAAAACTTAAATTCAGTTTTTATTTAATGTCATGTTAATGATTGCCTGATGCCCCTATTACACTGATGTATAATATTAGGTCTCGGCTTCTTCTTGCCACAGCCTCAACCTCCTCCTCTTTGTTACTGAGGCATGCTGGGAGTGCATGCGGGATGATGGGAGTAGGTGGTAATGGCGAGGGGTCCTCAGGGCGTGAAAGGCCCTGGCAGCCTTTAATGCAGCTGTCAGGTGTCCTGCTCCAGTGATGCGCTGCGATTTCCCCCGCTCTGTCACCATCACCACTGAGATTATACCGTTTTTAAATGAGCCGCGGCGGCAGGGAACGGCACCCAGGGAGCGCCTGTCGGAGCAGCGACACGAGCCATGATTCTCCATGCCACTAGATCTCGCCGGGGAGATCACAGGCCGATTTTTGTTCTCACCAAACAAATGAAAGCTGTGCAACCCTCGCTGCACGCTACGTGCCTTTCTGGACAAGTCGGGATGTGACAGAACCAGGACGCCAACACCTGTACATCATGTTGTTCATGTAATCCACCAATCAGAATCAGGCGGGCCAGGACTGAGGTGAGAAGGAGAAGAGGAGGATTTTTTTTTTTTTTTACAGAAAATTTTGAAAGATGCCTGGATTAACCTTGGATTTAACGATTTGTATCAGTAAAAAGCACGTGGAAAATAAGGTCACCCTTACTTTTGCAAATAATTACTTTTTATATCCGGCGGTTAGCACAGGCTCTCTGCTTTGATTAATGTATTTCTCTATTCATTATCTAGGTTTCCTGTTTTATTTGAAATAAAATAAAATTCCTGTTCCCTGCCCCTTTACTTCCTGCAGTCATGTCAATCACTTGAACTCTGCCTTGATTCACCCATGACCTATTTGTTTTACCTTCAGCTATTTGAGTACGAAGGCATTGTTCTCTGGCTTTGTCTGTTTGTCTTGTGTTGATTCTTATATCATATCCTGTCCATTCTTATCGGTATAGGTTCTGTCATCCAGGCTATTTAAAGCAAAAATAGTTAACTGACCTGTAAATGGCCAAAATGAATGTATTTTTTTGTATATTTTGTCATATTGTTTTTTTAAAGTTATAATATGCGTAAATGCTTTTATTTTGAAGGACCAATACCGGTTCCGGGTCTCTCTTGTAGCTTAACCACGAAGGTTTAATAACCAAAACCTTTTCATTTAGCCACGGACAAAGACATTTAAGAGTTCCTTTTTGTACAAAGCACCCTTCTGAGAGGCGCAGAGGTAAACTACGTGTTGTCTGTGTCTGTATTTAATTCATTTTTTATTCGTTATATATTATTTTAGTGCATAACAAGAGGGTTTTAGCTTTAATGAGGCTAATGCTAATTAAAGGGATGCATGTTACGTTAATGCTATTGTTCAATCACCTCTTACGTTGTACCTGTGTATATGAATATGGTTTATAGTCAGAGTTATAATCAGTGATATAGTCAGCACCTCACTGGTAACCTGGCTGCTGATGGATTTGAACCTAAAGCGTTATGGATCCAAGTCTATTAATTCTTCTTGAAAAATATTATTTCTTCATTTTTTTATTCAACTGCTTTATCTTCTGTTGTTTCCCACCTCCACTCTTCAGTATACATTCTCAGTAAACAGTATACATTGACGTTCTTTCATTTGGAGTAGTATTGGTCTTGAATTACTTTTGTATGACTTTTAAAGCCCTAGGTAACAGCAAGAGAATACAGGGAGAGAGAAATAGAGAAAACACTCGTGTCTGTCTTATTTTCTGTTGCCATTCGGAACATATGGACATGCCCTCTGGTTTCAAATCTCAAAGTCAGACAGGAGGGGAGAAGAAGCAGTTTTAACAGAAGTCTGAATGGGGGAAAAATCACCTACTTCTCTCTAGATTTACTGCATCCATAAACATTTTCAAGCCGTTTGTGATGTTAATTGAGACTTTTATATTCTGGTTTATGTAAGGCGTCAACCTGTTTTAGGGAAATTGTATGATTTAAGCACATCAAGCTTAACTGGACAAAACATTTCTAAAACAAAAGTTTACAATCACACATTCACATTTTGTTGTTTTTACTTTCATTTTGTTTTACAAAGAGAACAATCATAATTTCAGACTGCAGCAGTCAAGGAAATATTCAGTTGCACTATTTGAATGCTGGTGCTATGTCACTCTGTTGGTTGAAGCACTGAACTCAGCACAGCTTTCACAGACTTTGGAAATTCTCGATGTTAATGCAGAGTCAAAGATCAAGCTTTGATCAGGCTTGACAAAAAAAAAAAACTACACATTACACCTTTAAATTTGGTGAACTGTCTCACTGGCAAAGACACTGCAGCATTGCTGTTACCTAGGAACAAGAATCAAAGCTAGAGTAAACACTGAACTCTTCCCGCTTGCCACAAGGTCGGCAAGTAAAGCTCAGGGGCCAATCAGGAGGTCCCTGCGCTGAACTGTAGCCGCCAAAACTGTTGTCTTCTTCTCTGACAGCGGAGGAGGAGAGGGACAGAGACGCCTCTGCTAATTAAAGGAGTGCAATTAGAGTGGCATCAGATGGGTCAGAGGGTGCCACTAGGGGACGCCGCTCTTCCTGACATCTGAGTAGCTACAGGCAGCACTGGGGGACGAACAGAACAGGAGGCTTGACTGAATCATCTGCACTTCTTTCATTACATCATCTCTTTATCTCTTCCTCCGGGCTCTTTTTAGAAATGTATTTAAGAGACGGTGACATCATTAAAGGGAGAGTTCAGAGGTTTTCATTGAAGTAAGAATATATACATAAAAACGCAGGCAATGTTCAATCTTCAGGAGCAACGTCCTCTGAGACAATAAGCCTTTTTAGCTCAAGAGAGTTTTTTTTTTGTTTGTTTCTGAGAATTTTTAGATCTTACACAAGAAATGTTTCTTGTAGGTTAACTCGACTTGTAGACGATGTTCATTTTGTAGAGTAAGACGAATAGGCGACAATCATGATTAAAACTAATGCAGTAAATAAAATTGGTGAACTTTACATATACTTGCGTAAAAACTTTTAAAACCACATCCAATGCTTTCCTCTTGATGTGATAAAGCTGACTTCATCTTTTCAGCAATGAATATTAATTGTGACCGTTGACCTCTGACAGTTTATCTCTCATGTCAGTTTATTAAGTCAGTCACAGGTTGGCCCGCGTTAACAGAGTTAATATAAAGATACAACATAAAGTGTCTAAAGACTTAACGTCATCGTAGGTCAAGCACCTCCGCCCTCCTGGACTACAGTCAACATAAACATAATCCGAGCTGTTTGCTCACAGGAAGTGCAGAACAGTTACACACGTGCATGGCCGTACACAAAAAGGGCCAACTCCTCAGGAACAGACTCCGATGTCCACCTAATCTTGAAGGCCACAAGTAACCCTTTTAAGGAACACGATGTTCAAATTTTGGCCAGGGAAGAGAGACGGTTTGAGAAAGGAGTAAAAGAACCCATTTTTATCAACCTGTAAAAACCCTCTCTCAAGAGAGGAGAATGGTTCCCAACCAAAAAATATTCAGGACTTGGTCCCAGATGGTGGATGAGTGGTGAATCATATTGTCCTACAGATGTTCACAGTTTAGGTTTATATTTTCTCCACGTGAGTGGATTGGTTTTCTCCTTGGGTTCCAGGTTTTGTCTGGCAGTCGAAAATAAGCAGCTTTGGGTAAAAACACCTGTTAAAGAATCAGTCGTGAAGAATATTTGAGTGGAACAGTTTAATATTTAACTGTATTATGTATGCTTTGCTTACATATAAATATTGAAAATGTCGGTCCTTCTTTTGAAAACCGTTTGTTTCTGTCGTCCTCTGCCTGGCTGCAGCAGTGGTCAATAAAGTGCAGTCAGCATTAAAACAACCAAACTATTCCCCTGAAACACTAAATAAATCTCAGGCCATACAGCAATAATAATTACAGCAGGAAAAGAGAATTAAATCCTCACCACATGAATAAAACAAATTAATTATTCTTCTCTTTCTCCTGTGAAATATTAGCCCACGTCATTTCTGCAGACATCACTGTAAAATGTATTTTCATGGCAGGAAGTGGAAAAAAATGCAGTGCTCTGATTCGCCTGGGCGCCTGCTGCCGCTGCCAAGAGGCCGGCACCGGTTGGATGGCGACACATTTGTGATTAAACAGCCACTTTGTCATGTGAGAGCGACGTAATGAATCAACACAGGTGAGCGTGGAGCCTGTTGAGGAGTTTATCATTGTGACTGCTTCAAAAATCGAAATGGGTAATTTATCAGGTGTCAGTCACGTCGGGAACACACGCGCGAGCACACACAGATGACTTAGGCGCTGCTGCTGTTATTATTATTATTATGATTTTTTTGACAAATATTCCAAGCTGCAAATCTTCAGCAGCAGCCCATTAGTAATCCGCTGCTGCCACCGCCGTCGCTCGGATGTTTATTATTTCCCAGCAGCCAGAGCCTTAGCAGCCGCACGGCACGATGGATAATTTATGAGTGGGAATCCGCAGGTTTCCAAACAGGAAGCAGGTCAGCGGCGATATTAAAGTCATCAAAACCAAATTCACCAAAGTGATTCAGGCAAACGAAAGACACACCGTGATTCATGACGGCAATACAGAAGCAACGTGAGGGAATGGAGAGCAGGAGTGATGGAGGGATGGAGGGTTGGATTAAAGGTGTTAGGGATGAGGGGACAAGATGGATGGAAAGCAAGGAGGGAAGATAAAAAAGGGCGACAGATTGTGGAAAATATAGCTGAGGAGAATACAGAAAAGGAAGCGACCTACAGGAGACAGTTGATAGAAAACAAAATGAAGGCAAGAAAAA
>JAFBJS010000524.1:206386-223852 GCA_016785265.1 Paraplagusia blochii | reverse complement strand
CACAAAGGACTACATATAAAGGGACATCACAAGAAACAAATAGTTCTGATGTGTAATTGATTTCACATTTAATGTATATAACATAAATCTTTGGTTGTTCCAAATTCAGTGTTTTTTTAAAGCACTGTTTCATATGAAAAAGTTCTACCTTAAATATCTGTAGAGGGTGGAAAAACATGCTCAAGTGCAGGTTTGACACCTCTGTCCTAATGCGTCTACAGTAACCTGAGCAAATTGCCATCTCACCACTATCTCACCTTCCGGGTTTTAGCGTTAGTCTGAATGACAAGTCAGCCATGTTCCTTTCTGTTGATATCTATTTGTGTTTAGGAATTATAGATGTTAACGTGTGAATTTTTGGTCTATAAATGCCATGTCTCTCTGTGATAGCGGGTGATGCCATCGCCGGTGTCAATCTGCAAGTTAAAATGGAACCGATAAGCAGAGTTGGATAAGCTTCTGCTCCTTTCACTTTTATATTCCTCAGATATCAGGGATGGTTGTACCAATTCCAAACAGGCTGTTTTTCACGTGAAAAATGGTGTAAACATTTTTGAGTTTAAGTACAGGAGTAAAAGAGCATGAATGTTGGATTGATTTTCATCACTAAAATCCCAATAAACACGTGTTAAACACATATGGGTTTAATTGAGGAACATTAAGATGTAATCTGCCGTCTTGCGTTTCACACACAGACTTCATTCTCTACAGGTCACAAACTAGAACCTCATCAGGTTCTTCTTTTTAATGATGTAACAGTGTGAAAGAGTTAAAGTAAGCTGGAGGGTAGAGGAGTTATTTGCATACGAGATGACACTGCGACAGGCAGACAGCTTTTCCTGTCTCAGTGTCACCTCGAGATCAACTGTGGACCGTGAGGCTCCTCGCGAAGAAAACTGTTTCATGTTCGCAAGTTCATCAAAGCCGAGCTAATTATGGCCCCAGCAACAAACACACCACGGAAATACACATAAAGCAAAACAACTGTTATTAACAACGTAAAAAACATTTCCTGGGGTTTTGCGTTGGATAAAAGCAGCGGATGCTGTTGAGTTTCCGGATAATGTTCATGTCGACGTCTGTTTTATCTTTACATTGTTTTACCTGGAGCATGAACAGTGTTGTCAACGCTTTGTGTTTTTTTTTTGTTTTCTTAATACTATTGGGGTTATCTTCTTATATAAGGTTTCACACAAAGATGATGATGTAACACTAAACTGTGATGAAACAGGCAATTTGAGTCAAGAATGCAAAGGTATAACAGAAAGAAGAAAAAAAAAAGATTATTCTGCTGGAGTTGACAATATCACTGCTTTTCCTTAAGTGGAAAATATAACATAAAACACCTTATTTTTCTTGAAGTGAATATATATTTCTTATATTTTATAAAGCCTCCCTGTGTACTGTCTGTAACGTTACGTCGGACTAGGTGTTGCTATATATATTGGTGTCAAGACACTGTGGCTGTCAACTGAAGGATGGCATCCTTCGGGTTCTCAAGTGTGTGTCCTCCTTCATAGGTATTTCACTCACAGACTACCAACACGTCCAGAGTTCAATCCCATCAGCCTTCTTTTTCACCCACAGCCACTGGCTACCCTTTTCAGCTGCCCTGGAAAGGTTCCTTTGGTCTTACCTTTACATCCCCAATTCCCTTAGAAGCCTAGATGTTGAGATTGCTACAAATCCCCTGCAACCTGCTTCCACTGGGCGAACCTTTGCCTGCACCTTTGCCTTTGCCAACCCTGTTGATGGGCATATGCTGCTAGATCAGTGTACCTCTTTCGCTCATTTGCCTCCAACACTGCACTTACCCAGGACACTGTGAGCTTTATGACATGGACAAGCTTGACCACAGGTTGGTGGCTGCAATCTCAAGTGGGATGCAGAGGTTCTTGTCCAGTCCTTTCCTTAAGGCTGACTTAAGGAAAGGACTTTCCTTAAGGCTGACTTGACCCTCCCGGACAAAAGTGGTTGGCTGCCAACGACTTGACGGGGAAGGAAGTGTCTTCTAGCTAGTCTGATGACTTTCCCGGCACGGCTGCAAGATGACTGAGTATCTCACCTTAGGTTGCGCCTCCACGTGTAACGGCCTTGGGTATGGCTGGTCTTGCAACTGGACATCAGTGTTTTGTGGGGTGAACTCTGCCATCTAAAAAGTCATTAAAGTTTTGGACTGGATGTGTGTCCAACTATGGCTAATGATCAGAAAGACTCCAAAAGACCACAAAGACTCAGTGAGAAAGTAAAACTATCTGAAGTCGAATCATCCTAGGACAATTTTAAAGAGATTCCAAAGAAATAACTAAGTTATTTCTCTGCAGAACTAGACAGTGTAGATCTGTGTTTTGGCTCATGGTGTTTTTTTTTTTTTTTCTGCCAGAGAATTCCTTCTTTGTAGAAGTTTTGGGAATGTGTTTTTAGCACTCGGCCGCAATATGCTTTTGGTATTTTTACTTTGGACAGAAGATAAATGCTTTGCAAACTTTTATATTTTAACAGCTGTTCACTCAAGTCAGTAAAAATAAAATATTTTTTTTATGAAAAAATGCTTCATCTTTTCAAGGATTAAACATTCTGATTAAAGGAGATGAAGCACAGCTGAACTAATCGGCGCTGCCCCTGAGAGACGTTTTAACATGTTTGTCACATGAACAACTGTCAGACCCTTTTTAAAAATCTCTCATACTTCAAACCTTCCAATTCTGTGGGTGCACTGAGTTATGGCATTAAGACAGGGGCAAAGGAATGGTTCCCAAATAATCAGAGACAACATAATAATGTGCTCCATGAACAACTACAGCATGAAGAAAGTTCCTAATACACCACAAAAGGGCCCAAATCCTTATTCCTGAGGGGCAATATTTTACTAATGTCCAATAAAATGTTCTCTAGTTTTGCAATTGAAAGATGTATAGATGGAAGACAGTTGTCCTCCTGACTGATGACTATCAATTTATAGTCTCTATACCCCTATTTATCTCTTTCAGAACACATAACATAAAATCAACAAGTTCTTTGGGGTTGAGCAAATCAAGAAAATCAATGTAAAATCCAAATATTTTTTTCAGTGAACTCCAAAGAGACAAATAAAATGACAGAATCTCTAACATAAACTTACATATCCATAAAACTCCATGTAGTTGTTACCAACACACATTGAATTTGGTTTGGGGTCTCTGACAAGCACACCAAAGTGGGCTGTTTCTCCGCTGAAGGAAGCTGTAAATTAAGACACTTGACACCTGACTTGCTCTCCGTATCATAATTTCCTGCCGCGAAATGACTTTTTTCCTGTATTGACACATGCTATCAAATGATTGACATGACCACGGTGTCTGGGCTTTTATCCAGATTATTCTGGAAGATATAATGTGAATGGAGTGAGCTTGAATTGGCGCTCGCCCTTGATCCTGCCGGCCTCTGTCTCTCTGAACAGCAGTCGGTCTCATGTGAAGGACTCTGCAACTGCAGAAAAGGCAGATTTAAAGCTTTCTATTCGGGGACAGAGGCAGCGGACCTTGACTGTGCTGTGATCAGTGTGTTTCTGCCGGTAGATGAATAGAGCAGAAAAAAAAAAAGCCCAGAAAGTGTGGCAGGAAAAGAAAGACCTTCAGTGGCAGCAGAAACGGCTCACTTTACTTCAGTTTGAACCTTCAGTGACAATTTCTGCTGGTTCTACAAATGTCTGTGTTTGTACCGCTGGGTCTTCTGAAGGTTTTCTTGCGAAAATCAGATATAGATAGAACCTGTCAGTTCAGGGGTTATCAGTGGTTATGGATAATCACTGGATGAACACAGATGTGAGAGTGTGTATTTTACAGCACGGGAATCAAACCGGGGGTCAGAGGGGAGTACACCAGCATACAATTCCACATGATAGGCCAGTTGAAGCTGAAAAATGTTATGAATGTAACTACTGATGTCTTAATGAATATTTATGAACTTTAATATAATTTATGGAAGTTGCATTTCTGTGGTTTGGACATGTTCAGAGGAGCGCTACATTGGCTGCCAGCGTAGCTACAGCGGCTACATTGGTAGAAGAATGATCCTAGAGATGAAGCTACCAGGTAGGAGACAAAGAGGCGATTGATGGATGCAGTGAAGGAGGACATGGAGGTAGTTGGAGTAAGAGTAGAAGATACAGAGGACAGGGTGAAATTGGAAAACGTTGATTCCCTTTAGCAATGGCTGAAAAAGGAGTTTAAACCATGGGCCACACAAAATGACTTTGCGGGCCACATATGGTCTGCACACCTGGTGTTTAAATCAGGTTTTTAGAGTTGCATTGCCTTTTTTAATATATATAAAAATTACCCAATAGTTGTTATGCTGGATTTGGAAGTCATAAAGTTCACACGTGGCAAGTCATGGCAAAACGAGACCAAATCACCTCAGACAAATATAATCAGGAAGCAATTTCAACTATCCTCTTGGCTTGACCTTAATCAGTGGCTGTTTTGTAGAAATTATTTTATCTGAGCCATTGGGAACAGCTCTATTCCAAAAATAAGAAGTAAAATTATACTTTAAGAGATAGTCTACATGATTTTGCATTGGCTTTTGACATATGTTTTTTGGAGTTTGAAGAAATCCTTATACATTACAATCATTATTTTTCTTCATTCATCACAGAGTCAGAGGGGCAGCTGGCCACACCTTATCACACTGCTCCATTCTGTGAACCTTCCTGTGGGTGGTGAGCCATGTGGATGTCATGTGGGTTAGGATGGTGCTATGCACAGAGCAGCTCAGGAGCAACCTGGCAGCTGATGGATTCTAACCTGAAGCCTGGCGGACCCATGTCCACTTCCTTAACCACTGGGCCACCACTGCTGCCCATTACAATTATGAAGAAAACAAATAAGTGCGAAAAAAATAAATAAAAAATCCCTGAAAGAACCTCAACTTGAAGTCTAAAATAATAGTCCTTTTTGCACTCCTACTTCAAAATGTTGCATTGTCTTCAGGATAAGTTCAACCTTGCAAATCTCCGTTGGAAAGATCAGTGGATTTTTTTTTTTTTTTTTCAAAACACTGACACAGGACAATAGAAATATTTTGTTTTGTGTTTTCTTTATCCTCACTTCTGAGGAGTTTCCTGTCAAACCTCACTCCCGCTCTCCTTACTCGGCACACCTGAACGCTCAGCGCTGTAGTTAGCGCTGAGCGCTGTCGGACACGGACGGCACCGTGTTCTGTCTCACCCATGAAGGCATTGCAGACCAAACTGACAGCAGTGGCGTTTAATTCTCTGCTCTGTCTCCCTCTCTTTTGCCGCTCCGGGGCAGCGCAGAAAGAAAAACAACGAACCGAGACCCAAATTTAATTAGTTCTTCTTCTTCTCGTACAAAAACCCACCGCCGCTGCCTCTGTCAGGTTTTCCAGGAGCAGGAAGGTTGTTGTTGACAGGAAGCCGGTTTCAGCCACCCAGGCCACTGATTTCACACCGCACCGTGATCACACATACTCTGCATTAATTAAAGTTTCATAGCAAGTGTCTGCAGGGAACGGTTGCTTCTCAGCCAAACTCCTGTCCAGATGGTTGCTGATATGAAGCCTCGGTGGATAGAGCTTTTGTTTCTCTCTGACGTGAAAGAAATTTGGAAATGTCTCTTTTTGGAGTTAAATGAACTTTCTTCCTATGATTAGACATCATGCAAACATGTGCGACATATACATATATATGCATGTTGATGGTGTGATGACAAATTTAAGATGTGTTTCTTAAATTTGTAATTTGATGCTGGTTGTTAGCTAAGTCGGGCAAACTTTTCCACTTTTCCGAACTTAAACTAATCTAGCAAAATATTCTGTTTTTGGCAGCAGTGGTGGCTGCAGGTTGAGGATGCAGACCCGTAAGGCTTTAGGTTCTAATCCACCAGCTGCCAGGTTGCCAATAAGGTGCTCTGATCATAGCACCGTCCAGACCCCCATAACTTGCAGTGCAATCACCTCCCACAGGAAGGCTCAGAGTGTGGAAGAGTGTGGTTTGGATGGTGCATGTTGCCTCTTTGACCTGTTTATGGATAAACAGATGAAGAGGAGTGAATTAATGAATAATCTGTTTTTTAACCTGAGTGTTTTCTGATACTTTTTTGAGCTGAAGAAGAAGAGTTAAAAAAAAAAAGATTAGTGAACTCTGGTAGCAAGGTGTTAATTATTTTACTGCATAATTTAATCCTTTTGTTTTGGTCAATGTTGACAGGCAGGATAAGTAAATATTCCTGTAGCAGTTGGCAGCAGATTGCTGTAAGAAGTGAAAAGGGGAGACTTAGAGTTGTCTGTTAAAGAAGATCTTCAAATGTGACTTTCTTCAATTCCTGCAAATATGAGTACACTGGAACCTAAAGATCATTATGTAGCATTTGAATAAACTTTTTGTGACATGATTCACGTGGCAACAACTCTGTACCAGGGTTATAAAAGTTTGGGATTTTTCAGTGTAGTTTCGTTTTAGTTAATTTTGCCTTCTAGCACATCAGTTTTAGTTAGTTTTAGTTTTTCGTAAAAGCAACTAATTTAGTCTTAGTTAGTTTTAGTTTTGTCCAAAATGTTTAGTTTTAGTTTAGTTTTAATTAGTTTTAGTTTTCGTTTTAGTTTTTGCGACGATCGAACAAAGACGAAAACGAAGGGTAGTTCATTTCTAATTTCAGTTAGTTTCAGTTAGTTGTGTTAGGACACATTTTCGTTTTAGTTAGTTATAGTTTTTTTTTATTTATAATTTAATTTAATTTCGTTTTTTCGTTAGTTTTCGTTAACGATGATAATCCTGCTCTGTACTAGTTTTTCTATTTTTTTTTGTTTGTTTGTTTTAGCTGTTTTAAATGCATTTACCCACAAATGTTCATCTTCAGGAACCTACATAAATACACAATTCTTCTTTTACTTGCTACAAACCTACATGTGGTTTATGAAATTTTAGACAATAATCTCTGGAGGTTTGATCAGATGATTTGCTCACAGCGTTCTCACATCTACTATAAACATGAATATTTTTATCTTTCTTTTTCCTCTGCTCTATCTTTTTTTTTTATTGCGCCCTTTCGACACCTATTCCTTTGGTAATCTCCTCACTACTCTGCCTTATCTCCTCTTCCTCATCCTCCATTTACCCCGTATCCCCTCTCCCTTCACCTCAACCTCTTTCTCAATGTGTTAGGTCATTTTTCATGTGTTGTCATCCGCACCATGTCACACCTGAGCAGCATCCCCCCTCTCTCTCACCCTCTCTCCCCCCACACTCTCTCTGTCCTGAAGATCTATGAAGCCTGTATTTTATATTTGCAGCTTATTTACCTTGTTGTTTGTTTTCATTTTTTTCCCCCTGATGCAGGTCATTTGACAGTTTGGAGTTGTTTTCAAAACCCCACCCAACAAACACTCATACATTATAGAAGGAAGCATTTCACCCCCACCCCCTCGCAGGCTGCCATAGGCAGCTGAGAGAAGAGCAAATCTGTTCCTGCCACATGCTGATTTACAGCAAGATGATGCCACGACTGTCGACGGAGGCTTATGGATGTTTGTTTCCACACGGCTGCCGGCGGTCAGATGGTGACTGTGGCTCGACACGGCCCGACGATTTCTCACATCCTCGTCTGGAAAATTTCTACACGGGAGAAACAAACAGCTGCAACACGAGTCATGACAAAGATGGAAGGAGATGATTTGGGTCTCGTAGTCGTGAAAAGCCGTGAAAAAAAAAATGACAAGATAGATGTTGTGTGCTGTAGTTACTAGGATTTATGTCAATAATAATATATTTACTTGGGTGAACAAAAGTCAGTCCAAACAACACACAGCAAAGACACAATCGGAAGAATTCCATAATGAGACAATAACTATTGTTGATTAACATTGTATCAGTAAAAACACATACGATTGCTTTCATTATTTTGCAAATATTCAGAATCAGAAATAATGTATTGCCTTGTATGCCAGAGAGGTGGTTGGAGGAGTCCATGTCTAGGGTGTGAGGAATCAGCTACAATCTTCCAAGCTCTTGTCCGGGTCCAAGAGGCGTGTAGGTCCTACAAGGAGGTGAGATTGCAGCCAATCACCTTCTCCTCAGAAGTGGATGATGTGCTGCAGCCTGCACGTCCTTAGCCGTAGCAACAATGTACCAGACAAAGATGGAGAAGGTCTTCGATAATAGAGGTGCACAACTGCACTTCTTTTTTGGCTGGTTGAACTTCTAGAGACGATCATTTTTCTGCTGGGTTTTTCTGATGAGGGAACTAATGTGGGGACCTGAGCGATGATGGTCCCCAGAAAACAAGAGGACTCCACAGTGTCCACTGCAGAGTTATGGAGGGCTATTGGGATGGGTGGGCCTCTTCCTAAAAGTCAACAGCACGGTGGACGTCCTTCCATCCGCCATCTGCAAACTTCAGCTGTTTCACAGACAGACGACTGTAGGTGAAGCCATTGATGTAGATGTCCTTGATGTCTGATTTTGCTATTTTCTGTCCCTGCTTAAATTAGAGGACTTTTTTTTTTTTTTCAAAACTGTAGTTCAAAGCCCGTTGTCTTTTTTTTTCTCCCTTTTTGTCTTCTCTTTCTCAACCTTTTCAGGTAGTTACTCTGCAACTGACTCGCAATTTCCATGTCATTATTGAGTATGTGCACAGGTCAGTATAGATTTTACTTGCAGTGGCTAAAGGCAACAGAAGGATGTGACTGCATACACTCACAGTAAGTAGCTACTGTTCTTTCAGTTAGACACACAAACCATGCAGCTTCACAAGACTAAGTTTTTCACTATGGGATGGATAATATTATTATAATGAGTGTGATATATTGTGTTAGCTCCAACAAACTGAGACAAAGGACAGCTACGACAAATAGTTGACACCCCAAGCACCTTTGTCTTCTTAATGATATATGTTAATTAACAAGTTTATTTTTCAAGAATCAGGACAATCTGCATAATTTGATCCAACTTCAAAGATAGATAGATAGAACTTTATTAGTCCCTCAGGAGTATCCCTCGGGAAATTACGGATACTTTTCAATGAAAACTCATTATAGTTACTGATGCTTGGTGCTGATCTCACTGAATACAAACAGAGTCAGATTTTAAAAGCAGTTTTTTTTTTACCTGGAGTGAACATCAACCACTAAAGACCTTTTTTTAAGAACAGGACATCCTGTAAGAAAGTAAAAGGATAAACACGTAGTAATAAATAGTTATTATGTAGAGACATGACCTCGGAGACTGAGAGATTACAGTTGTCATTATTTTTGTATAAGGGTTTCTGTTCCAGAACCAAAGAAATAATGTTTCTGGTTTAGTTTCTATACCAAGCAAAATGTCAAATTTTTATTTTTATTTTTTTTAACCTGTTCAAAGGTTTAGATAGTGTGAGCCTGTGTGCTGTTTAAAGTGCCATTAACGTAAATTCTGACGAACACACTGATTGGGTTGTTTTATCTTGAGATATGCAAATAATTTAGCTCTGGTAAACAAAAAATGATTGGTCGTGAACAGACACAGCCAAAGGCTGGGCCCAGGATCCTGCACCGTCTTGCTGATTTCTTCCTCTTTTTTGTAGGTGTGTCATTTGATTTGACTAATTTTCATCAAATATGTGAATTTGTTTTCCGTCCACGTGCGTAGCATTTCCCCTACTGGCTGTTAAAAGACGATTAGTAAGGGTGACCACGCTTTACTGCCCAGAACGTTCAGGAAAAGGAAGGCCAAATTGATTTTGAATAGGTTTAAAGCACTGAAGGATAAATCCAGATGATCCATCAGTCACAGAGATGATGGAGACACACGGGCTGAATGATGGAGGGGGAAATTAGAAAGGCAGAGTTTTTTCCTCCTCCTCCCTCAACCTCTTTCCTTTTACCCTCCCTACTGTGTTTAACACTCGCTTCTCTGACAGGTTGATTTCAACGTGCGACACATGAAACTGCTCTCATCGCCGTGACGTGATGATGAAGCCTTCAGCAGCTCCTTTAAGCTGCTGCCTTTGATTACAATCAGCAAGGGAACGCTCTCTTTTCCCTTACCCCATGTGTGTATAGGCATGTTAACATTCAGAGCACAGCTTCTTACCTGAGAGCACGGCTTTTATTTCTCCCTTACAAAAATTGTGCCTTGGTTTTCTTTTCCTCTCTCTCTCTCGCTTTGCAGTTTTAATCAATAGCAATTAACAATTTAACATGTAATTAAATCAAAATGATGACGTTAACATTTTTGCTTTTTATAGTGGTATTGCTCTGAGAAGTCACTTGATAATTTGTTTGTGATGACTGATTGCTTAAGAGTTCCTGTTACTTGAGCATGACACGGATATACACTTTCCATTGTCAGTGCTTTTTTTATATATTTGTCATTGTTTGTTTATCCAGTGGGATGGAGCATTTTCTTCTTTGTAGCTTTATTTTTAGCACATGTGGTTCCAATATATAACATTTTAAAAAGCCATACAAAAATCTCAAAAGGTAAAAAATGGCAGGGTATTTTTATTCCCAAAAGATTTCTTCCTGTAATTACTCACATAGTTGAGTTATTATTTTGAATGCTTTGAAATCAGACTAAGTGGTTTTTAGGTAGTACAAAACTAAAAGCAAGTTGGTCTTAATGATTTCTCGTTTTTTCGTTATTTTGTTATATTTTTATCTTAAGGCACTGTTGTCAAACTCATATCTACTTTGGGCCACATCAACAACACAGTTTACCTTAAAACCCTGGTTGTACGTATAACAGTAAATGGTCCAGGTGCCAAACCTCTGGTCTGTGAACCAGTACCAGTCCATAGGTCAATTGATATAAGGCTTTAGTGGGACACAGTGAAAAAGAAACATCTGATTTTTTATAGATTTACTGCATTCAAAGAAATAAAGATCCAGTTATATCGTTTTAGATGATCTGTCAATAATTGTCAGAAGTCATTTAGACCCTGTGCCTGGTTGTACTAGCTGACCAGTCCTTGAAACCAAAATGACCTCACCCACTATACCAGTGGGTGAGGACCACTGGTATAGCTTCATAACAATACATGTTTCTGAGCTTGATTAACGTTCAAGCTTCAAGTATTATTAATAGCTGTGTAAGAAAAACTTTTAATTTCTCAGGTGAAGAAATTTCAGACTTTATAATCTCTCACGGCCCACACAAAATGGCCTAGTGAGCCGCATTTGGCCCCCAGGCCTTAAGTTTGACAAATGTGCCTGAAGGAGTGAGTGAAACATCTTAAGGGCCAAGTGAGCTCAGACAGTTGGCTAATTTGTTCCCCTGAAACCACTGCATACACATTGAGAGTGAAGACACGTTGAGTGGGAATGAGCATCATCCAATAAGAGCCCAGTTACAGGTTGTGAAGTTCCCAAACCCCAAAGACTCCTTTCACTTTCACGTAATGTCAGTGAATTGTCCTGTGTGGTTCCTGCTTCTACGGAGTCGCATTATACAGAAGAACGAGTGGCGTCACAGGCGACTCCTCAGAGAACCACCAAACATTTAAAGATGATCTGTGCCTCGCGTTCTCACCTCCTCTCTAATTACAGTCCCATAAGTGTGTCACTGAGATTAGCATAAACATGATAAAGTCAGACACTCGTTCTGTGTCCATTATGCTGTTTACTTGGTGGGAGATTTTTTTATTTTTATATTTTTCCAGTTACATTAGGAGATTCTGTCCTGCATGTACATTATGAGTGAGTCAACAAAGCAAGGCGGTAGAGAAAAAAATAAATAACAACGAGAGAACCCTCATTTGGAACCACATCGACATTTCTAGTCATGTAACGATCAAACAGCAGAGCATCTTGGCTGGTGAACGGTTTTGTCGGTCGGGATGATTTAAAGAAACGGGAACAGCCTCATGCGCGGAAAGTGCGGCCAATTATTTTTTATTTGTTACTAACATTGTTTCTCACAAAGTCAGGAGGCTCATTAAAATGTAGGTACATACACCGCGGTGTGCACATACATGTGCGGTAGCAGCTACACTGTCGATTATAACGGATTTCTCCTGTCAAAGTCATAGGGGTGGAAATACACATGTATTCACATGTTGCCAGTAGAAATATCCGATAAAATCCATCCCTCCACAACTGCCACCCAAATCACACTGCACCACGTAATACCTTCATGCAGTTGAGGATTCCACTGGAAGCCAACAGTCCTAACTGGGATTCAAACCTGCACAGGAGGAGAAGTTCCAAAGTCTGCATGGCTTGGTCCCACCAACATAACTTACAGGCTCACAGTATGGTGACCCTGAAACCCAGGAACGGATAAGCGGATGAAGATTGCGGGATCTAGTGTGGTGATGGTGTGCACCTCATTGGTAACCTGGCAGCTTGTGGGTTCAAACCAAGCCATCCAGGCCCAGGTCCTGTTCCTTAGCCACTAGGCCACCCCTGCCCCAAATAAGTAGTATTTTTATGGTTTTAATCCATTGACCTCTGGGGCATGGCACAGCCTGCTTCCGCTGCACCACATCTACTGACTTTATTAACAGCTGTTCATTATCAACACTGTTTTGTTTGAGCTGTTGGGATTTCTTAACCGGAGAAAAAAAAAACACAGATTCTTAGAGACGCTACATGATACAATAATATTGGGACGATAAAACAATTGGACGATAAACTACAAGAATGCATGGGAACATGCAAACCTGGGACCACATGGTATTATCGCACTTTAATTTTGCTCATCATTTGTTTCATATATGTCATATCAATACGTATCGAAATCATCATATTTAACTTCTATCCACAATCTCCTTAATACCTGACAATGTCAGTTTCTCTAGTGGTAAACCATGGGATTTGTCTTATGTAATATTTGTGTGTTTATCTGCAGGGATGCTGCCCTCTGGCTGCAAGTGGAACAATTATTTTCAGTGTACGTATACAAGTAAATGAAAGCCCTGACAGGTGGCAGAAATCCACAGGAGGCTGAGGGATACATAAGAAGTGAGTAATGGGTAGAAAAAGTAACAACCCACACAGTGGAACTGTAAGTTAAAAACTAAATATAAGAGTTTCAAAGACATGGTCACAATTCTGGAAGTGGAACTGAGGGATAAAAAAGGAGGTTTGGTTTTAGTGTGCCAGGTTTTAATTTGAGCAATATAAGTGGTTAATAAAGCGGGCTTGGGTCCAACCAACTGCCATGTTACCACAGATGACACACACCACACACCAAATGTTGGTTTGTGTCACCATAATGAGGAGTTTTCTTTCCTTTTTTAAACTGTTATAAACACATAAATACCATTACTTCATTTAACGCACTACAACAATGACTTATTGGTGGGTGACTTTTCCATATCAGGTTTTCTGTGACAAAGACCAAAGATATCTGTATTTATTTCTGAGTGAGAAAAATTGGTTTGGTCAACCGTTACCTTTCATGTTGCTCTACTTTAAGGATTAAGAAAAACAGTAAATGAATGACAAGCAGATTTTCAATTTTCAATAAAAAGAAGAATAACACATAATCATTGTCATGACAAACATTTACATTTTTCTCATATTATCTCTAAAATTGCAGAGGATAATGGTGCCATTGTTAGTCTCGCTGACGGCGTTGGCAGCCTCCTCCTGCTCCTCCTCCTCAGCTGGAATGGAAGCCGACTTTGGATTGTTCCAGCTGCCTTTGTGTTAATGTTGTTCCCTCTGACTTGTCCTCCATCATTCCTCCTTGCCATGAAGGAAACCGTATCCCTCTCGCCCAAAGGCCGCGCTGCCATCTTTTATTATTTATGAATCTGATTAATAATCTGCCTCTCTGCCGCCGCCGTCGCCGCCACTGCTGCTGCTGCTGCTGCTGGAGGAGGGAGAGGAGGATAGGCAAAGTTTCATGAAAGAAACAAAAAGAAAGGATTGGGGAACCATGGCAGTTGTGGGATTTGGTTCCAGATGACGTTACAAACAACAGACAACACAAACTTCACTTTTTATTCAGGTAAAGTCAGAGCAGTGGAGAGGTGAGGGCCACACACAGCAGAGTCTAGCCGGAGGCACAGGTGAAGATGATGCAGCATTACACCTCACCAATAAAAAATAGATAAAGAAGAAGGTCAATGCGCTCCAGAAGGACTTAGTAAACAAAAGTAATTTGATTTTACCAAATTAAACCGAAGCCTTACTGCAGCAAGGAAGCGCGGCTATCAATCCGTGTTTATGTTTGTGCGATTAGCTGTGGCGTAGAAGACACTTTTTTTTTTACCAGACTCTTGGGAACTTTCTTTGTTTACTTAAATATTACCTTTTCTATTGCCTAATAAATTTAATTCTATGTTCTTTATTTAAGAATAAAACAAATAACAAAAATTAAACAATCACATATTGGGAACATCAGCAAATTAATTCTTAACGGCCGAATTGGTTTGACAAAGTTACTACAGCAAAAACTGGCCACAACTTTATACAGTACCACCAATATGAACACTGTTAAAATTTTATTACAAAAAAGAAGATGAGACATCAGAGTTCATTGACTGCTGGTCAAGAAGGTAAAGTCTCATATACAGTAAGAAAAGGCTTTAATGTAGCAGCAATACTTTTTACAATACAATTATTATTATTGACAATGACAAAGTGTATTTAAAAGAAAGTAGATGTGCTGCTTTGGTAACTATCCTATATAGAAAAAAATATATATTATAAAATAAAAGTCATTAAGGTTTCCACAAATTCTGTGTAATACAACCTTACAGAAAAGTAGAAATAACGTAAAAAAAAAACAGAAAATTAATCAGTAGGATCCTGTGCACCAGGGATTGAGAACTAAAACATATGGCGAGCGTATCTATAGAATTTAAAACTTACCATATATTTACTGGTGAGGCACCTTGTCGTATATTGTAGTACAGCACATCAATCTGTGTTAATACATGTATTGTGATGATCTGAAGTTAATTTATTTTCTGTTGAACATGCGTCACAACACAGTCTCCGTTACAATACTCACGTTCATCCAGAGCAGTGTTTACCAACGAGTGCATCCAACTTGACTTGAAGTGAAACCTCTCTATCAATCTTCTGGGCCGCATTAAACTTTCATAACAAGGTTGGGGCCACAACTTATCATTCCACAGGCTACAAATGGCCTGCGGGCCATAGGTTTGAGACCTGTGCTGCATGCCAAGACTTTTAAATAAATGTCTGTCTCTTGGCTTGTGTTAAGATAAATAAATACTAGAAGATACACTGGAAAAGCAATGACTTAGAATTAGATTTTTTTTTTAAGAACCCTAGGCCTTCATGACAACAAACACGAACTTTTTAAATAAAACCCAACCTTCTCATTGGTCAATCCTCATGTCCAGGTTCTGTGGTCAGACTTTCTGGATCTATTAACATTTTTTAATGAATCTTCTATACAACAGACAGAATCCATAATGACTCCCCTCTTCTTCTGGTCCTGGTTATTTTTGATTCAATAGACAATGACCTGTGAGCGTGCACCCACCCCCGAGGTCAAAGAAACTTATCGGTCAGCGATGTTTGACCTCCCGACAGCTGAATGTGGAGGAATAAATGAGCAGGTATTAGAGGGAGCGGCCATGAGTGGCTGTTTATGCAAATGAGAGTTGAACTCTGTACCTGGATTCGATAACCACGGCGTTAATCCCCGCTCTCTGCCCTCCTCGCTCAGCCTCTGACCACCGCTCCATCCCAGCCTCCCGCCCTCCGACTGTACATCTTCCACCACCCACCGCCTCCGACCGACAGTTTCATACAAGTTTAATCGCTGCCCAAAATACATGAGAGACCGACCTCACATCAACTCCGCAGCACTTTCTTATCACGCCTCTTCTGTTGTCTCCTCGTTACGACTCCTACATCTCTCTCCTAATCTCTTCCCTCTTTTTACATTACTTTCTTTCCTACTTCCCTACAAATGTGAGCACAACCTCCCTGCTTCAACTTCTTCAGCCTTCCATTCCATTCATACATACAACTTTTTTTTGTCTTTTACTTTTATTTCTACTCCCATTCCTATTTTTCTTTATGATTCTACCTCCTTCTTTATTAACCTTTTCTCATTGTCACACCTTCCTCCAGCAGGTTTGATTTAGCTCGTCTTTCAATTTCCACAAAGCCATTAAAATAAAAACGTCTACATCCTTCGTTCATCCCTTGAACCTGTGAGTGACAAGCATCATCTTCCTCCTGATCTCTCCCTCCACACGTCTTGTCCTCACTTTATCCTTTCTTTCATTTCTCTTTCCTTCTCGTCGTCTCATCGCCTCCTATTTTTAACTCCATTTATCATTCTGTTTTCCTACTCCATGTGAACGACTCTCCTACGCTTCTTTTACACTTCCTCACTATCTCACTTCTTCTCACCCTTGTCTTTCTTTCATTACATTTTCCTTCCTAACATGATTTATTTCCTATTTCCTCCTCTTTCTTTTGACTTTATTTATGTCTTATTCCTTTATGAACTTTTCATACTTCAATCTCCCTTGTTTTTTTTTTACTTTGCTTCTATTTCCTCATCTCTGTCTTTTCCTGTTCCTACCTACAGTACAGTTCGCAAACCTTACTTATGTCATCATTTATTTTTTCTAGAAAATCCTTACGTAAATGAAAATTCCCATTATATTTAAGTTGAATAAATCCACAATGTTTTTTCCTCAGCAAAGAATTTTCTTACATTTTCCATGTCTGGCCTTTGTTAAGTTTTGTATTTAACCACATGAAGATTAATCGGTCATCTCTTTCCAAATTTCCTGGCACTTATCCCTCTCTCTGTCTCCGTATCTCTCAGGAATTCTTCTCATCATCTTTTCATTAATGCTACCTCTGGCCTTATACATTATTCAGCCCCAGTCTCTGAGCTAAACTGGTCTGTTATTAGACTGTCGCCAGAGTGTGCATTCCACAAACTCATTAAAAAACTATTAAAGCCTGATGATTTGTGCGATAAACCAGCCGCAGGTTTGCTTTTCTCGCTGCTCTTCTAATGTTGCCGCCGCCGACGCAGCTCGTGTCAAGAGCAGCATCTGCGAGTCGTTGGCTCACACTGTGGCGTCATTTAACCTGTGGAGCAGACGTTTTCATCCACGACGGGTTCGTGGAAACAGACCACCGCTGCTTAAACTGCTGCTGCTTCCAATCAGCTGTAACACTGACAACAATTGATTTACTAAGCTGAAGGCTCAGCTTATACGACACACAGTAAAGTAAAATAAGTGAGCAGCACACAGAGAAAATTGCAGGTATTTGCTGATAAACAGATATACGGTAGTTTTTACAGTCTTCCAAGAGTATATCATTAGATTAATATGTTTTGCTAGGATTTAGGTGGGGCGGCAGTGGTGGCACAGTGGTAAAGGAAGCAGACTTGGGTTTGCAAGGCTTCTGGTTTGAATCCACCAGCTGTCAGGTTGCCACTAAGGTGCTCTGAGCATAGCAACGTTCAAACCCGCTAGACCTTCAGTGGGCTCCCAACCCACAGGAAGGCGCACTGTATGGAGCAGTGTGAAT
>JAFBJS010000524.1:188325-206213 GCA_016785265.1 Paraplagusia blochii | reverse complement strand
TTCTTGTTTGAATCCACCAGCTGTCAGGTTGCCACTAAGGTGCTCTGAGCATAGCAACGTCCAGACCCACTAAACCTTCAGTGGGCTCCCAACCCACAGGAAGGCTCACTGTATAGAGCAGTGTGATTTTGGGTGGAGCCAGCTCCCCCTGTGAGCTGTTTACCGATAAGCAGGTGAAGATGAATGAAGCAGTAATTGGGGACAACCCCATACTCAGTGCACACAGTGGTAACTTGGCAGTTGGTGGATTCAAACCTGGAACCCTTTACCGGTTTCTTAACCAGCTGTTAAAATTTCATAACATTTGTAATAATATTTCAAGCATATCAGGAATAAAAAAGAACAGAATGTTCTCAATAGCTTGTCTGGTTGTGATCTGTTTTTTTTTTCATTTAACAAGTTTGTTCTATGCCTTGTATAAGTCAACATCAGCAATGTCCTGTCTGTCACCTAATAGAATAAATTCCATACTAGGGTCTGGGTGGAAATGCATCTTTTTAGTTGATTTAAAAACAATTTCATTTATGTTGCTGGCTGGCACATCTAAATCTTAACTCAATGAAAACATCTGTCAATTTTATGATTTTAAAGTCAATCCAATGCTAAATAAATACAAATATCTAATTAAACTGTATTTCCACGGCCCTAAAAGCTGAGTTAGTGTCAGTTTAGGATAAAACTCTATTCAACTCCTTACACTCTTACATTTGTCAGGTGGAATTTGACAAGAACTTTAAATCATTAAAATACCAGTAAATGTTCCACTGTCAAACTGTCAAACAAGTTATACTACTGTAATTGTACTCATATTAATTTTTGGTATCCAATGAAGTGTATTTAATAGCATTAATTCTTAAGAGTTTATATATTTGGTTGAATTACTGTCATCATCCAGGGAGGTTTGCTCTGTTCCTTGTTTTCATGTAAACTGTTTTAACTAATAAAACCAGTCACTGGTGAGTGGATGAAGTCAGATTAGGGATTAGGAATCAAGGATGAGTTATAAGATGGTGGCAGATCATCTGCATCAGGGTGATCTTCTCCTGCTCCTTCGTCCTCAGTTTAATCTCTTTGCTGCTGAGCTGCAGTACCTGAGACCAGGTTTATAACTAAGGAAAGAAGGAAGAAAGAGTGAGAGAAAGAGGCTGAAGCCCTGACACATTTGCACTTGGGCTTTCGCCTCTGATCACAGCCGCTGTTGAACTCCCACGGCAAACCTCAGTGAGGACACAGCTCCCCAGAGAAGAAGGAGGAGGCGGGAAAAGAGGAACCCAAAAAGCCTCAATTAACATGTCAGAGAAGACAGAGGAGCAACAATCTCCTCCAAAATACTCCACATCCCTGAAGAGATAAGGAAACACATCGCTCGTGTCTGTTTCCTCACAGTTTTCCATTAATGTCTGAACAAATTTCAGGAAATGTACCTGAAGCAGATAAACAGGGAAAAAATACAAATCGAAGAGAACGTCCCAGACCAGAGAGAAATGTTATGTTCTAAAATCTCCCTCCCAGCATTTGCCAAAAGGGAAATGAGAAAAAAAAATAGACTTCAGGAACTTTATTAAAGAGCTATCTGAATGAAACCCCTTTGATTTCAAGTCGCTCGTTGTTGATGCATGTTCAGCAGAAACATAAATGTGACAAGTCAACCAGTTACTCACCCAAAATCCCCCAAGGAAAAACCTTAGGTAACATTTAATCTGTAGATGAACTTCATTGATTTACAGTTCAGATCTTCTACTTCTCCTTTCGGCTTATCCCGTTTTTCAGGGGTTGCCACAATGCGTCAACAATTTCCATCTAACCCTGTCCTCCTCATCCTCAACTCTAGCTCCAACCATCTCCATGTCCTCCCTCACCGCATCCATAAATCTCCTCTTTGGCCTTCCTCTTCGACTCTTCCTTGGTAGCTCCATCTCTAGGATCATTCTTCTCCCAATATAACCACTGTCCCTCCTCTGAACTTGTCCAAACCATTTCAATCTGGCTTCTCTAGCCTTTTCTCCAAACTGTCTGTGTTGTCCCCCTGATTATTACATTCCTGATCCTGTCCATTCTTGTCACCCCCAAAGAGAATCTCAGCATCTTTAACTCCTCCACCTCCAGCTCTGCCTCCTGTCTTCTATCAATTCCTAGTGTCTCTACTCCATCCATCATGGCTGGTCTCACAACTGTCCTGTAAACCTTTCCCTTCACCTTAGCTGACTCTCTTCTATCACAAATCACTCCTGACTCTTTTTTCCAGTTGTTCCATCCTGACTCCACTCTATTATTCTCCTCTCTTCCACAGTCTCCACTGCTCTGAACAGTTATGCCTAAGTATCTAAACTCCTCCATCTTCACCACCCGTGCTCCTTGTAACCTCGGATTGGATTGGATTCCACTTTTCCCCTTTTCATTCACACACGTACTCGTTCTTGCTACGACTGACCTTCATTCCTCTTCTCTCCAGTGCAAACCTCCACCTCTCTAGGTTCTATTCTAGCTGTCGCCTGTTCTCACTGCAGATCACAATATCATCTGCAAACATTGTCCATGGAGACTCCTGTCTGACCTCATCTGTCAATCTGTCACCAGAGCAAACAAAAAGGGGCTCAGGGCTGATCCCACCTCCACCTTAAAGTCCTCTGTCCTTCCAACAGCACACCTTACCACCGTTGTGCTGTTCCCACATATCCTGCACCAGTCTAACATACTTCTCTGCCACTCCTGACTTCCTCACACAAAACCACAGTTCCACCCTTGGCACACTGACATAGGCCTTTTCTAAATCTACAAAAACACAATGCAGCTCTTCCTGACCCACAGAGGGCTAGATCACTGCTTAAACATCTTAAGCATTCAAGCCAACTTCAAAATGTCCTGGGATGTTATGTCTTCTAAAGACAATGAATTCTCATCTTTTTAAAGGATATACCTCTAAATAGAAACATTTGAATGAAGCCTGCTGAAGGGCTATCCTTTTTTTTCGGGATATCAGCGATAAGTGGAAACATAAGCGCTGGTGCAACCACACTCCCTGAGCCATGACCTTTCACAGATTGGTGATCTGGTGGTGGAGTAAGCTGTTGTCACTCTGCTCCATCTCTCCATCACATCCTGCGGGACAATCTACGTGTCCGTCAGGAGAGCTGACATTTGAAGCATTCATGAAAAACAAACCTCATTCATATGTAGATTTCTTTCCCTTTTTTCTAACCTTTACGCTGAGCGCTAATCAAGATGACAGCAGATTATCTCTGCGTAATCACCTGAACAGGTCGGGGCTCCAATGTGTGGATCCATCTAATCTGTCAGAATTAAATGAGATCCATCACAGTTCGGGATAATGGCCCCTGTAGATTGTGTGCAAAAATCTGCATTAATAATTCAGGTTGGATTTTAATTATTCATGAGTGGAAGAGTGAGTAAGTGAGGGTGGGGGCGCTTTAAAGGGGCAAACCAATGATTTTTGTTCTGGGAGGTAAAGGGGAAAAGATTTTGTTGCAGTGTTTGCATTGCTTTATTTTGTTTATTCAAATTGGCAATGACATTTTTAAGTTATTTTGCTGCCATGGTTATTTTTTTCTAATGCTTAAAGCACCATGCTGCTATTGGACAATCCAGCTTTTGGTCAAATGCAGTAACCAATCATATCTAGCCCCCCTATATTTTATCTATTTGGCAGTGGTGGCCTAGTGGTTAAAGAGCGGGACTGCAATCCAGAGGGTTCAGGTTCAAATCCACCTACTGTCAAGTTGCCACTCAGGTGATCTGAGCATAGCACAATCCCGACACAACTTTCAGTGAGCTCAACACTCTGAGGAGGGCTCGCATTATGGCGCCATGTGATTTGGGTGGCAGTTGTGGAGGCTTTGTAGTAAATAATTTGTAGTAAACACTCATTTGTAGTAAACGCTCAACACTGTGATTCCAGGACTAGACAAGAAGTGATGTTTAGGCGTCTTTGACACAAACACTCACAGAGCAGACCCTTCAATACCTAACATTCTTTATCGCAGTTTTCTTTTTTAACGATAAATTGTTGAATTCAAATGAACCTTGAAGCTCCGTTGTCATCGACTCCCACTCAGTTTTTTGCTGACATCTGGTCCAAAGCCTCATCTTTAAACAGAAGTTAGTGGGGGTGGTGGTGGCAGCTGTGACTCCACTTCGATGAAAACTTTAAAAAGGGAATCTTCACAACAGACGCATGAAGGTGAGAGGCTGCCGCCAGCCAGATTAAACAGAAAGCATTAAAAAGTGAGTTTTAACACCGACTTCCTGTCCCTGCTCAGGTGTGATGCTGTTTTTAATCCAAGGGGCTGGATTTTCCTGATAGCGCAGCCTTTGTTAGTTCAGAGTCGAGAGCTGCTGAAAGGACTCCTCACTGGTGGTCAATGAGTACAGAATGTTTTCCTCTAAGGATGTTTGGCCAAGATATGGTACGTTAGCATCACATTCCCAGAAAATCAGAATGGCCACAAAACAAAAAAGACTCATTTTACTCATTTGTACTTGTTTAGCATTTCCTTTACTAATGAAACAAGGGGGGATTCACTGAAACATCACAATATTCTTATCCTGAAATAATACAAACTCTAAAAGCTAAAACTAGCAAATTTGCAAATTATAATATGCATATCTTGGCCAGCGGGGCAGTGGCGGCCTAGCAGTTAAGGAAATGGACATGGGTCTGTAGGGCTTCAGGTTCAAATCCACTGGCTGCCAGGTTGCCACTCAGATAATATGAGCATAGCACCATCTTGCCATAACTTCAATGGGCTCACCAACCTGGGAAAAGCCCCTGTGATCCAGACACTGATAAATTGGAGGACGATGAATGAATATGTAATAATAAAATAAATTTAAGTAAAATAAAGTGGCTCTGGCCAGGATTCAGGTCGAATCCACCAGCTGCCAGGTTGCCTATGATGCACTCTGAGGGATGGTGCCATCCCGACCACATAACTTCCAGTGGGCTCTCCACCCACAGTAAGGCTCAGTATGATGCAGTGGGATTTGGGTCGTGGAGACAGCTGCCCCCGCAAACCCGTAACAGATAAGAGGACTAAGATGAATGAATGAATAATCCAAGTCAATTTCCAATTATAAAAATTAGACATTGGCCAAAATCATAGCAACATCAGCCTACAGAAGTTGTTCCAATCATGGTGAAAATGTCCTTAAAGGGCATTTTCACCATGAAAAGGAATTCTATGGTGTGCTCGAAAAAAAATGTAAAAAGGTCTCATTGTTAATAGGCCTTTGACACCTGGATGATGTGACGCACGTCAGGGTGTTTCAGCCTGTTCCTGGGTGAGGAGAGATACTACAGCCGAGATGTAGGTTTAATGTTCAGCCTTCTAACAGTGGACTTCACTCGTAATTCTCCGTCTCTGTTGGATGTTTAATTCATGTTCCTCTTACTGGAGCGACACATTTGACTTTGTTTCAGCTCTGACAAAAAAAGGAGCTGCTAAATGGTTCTTTTCAGAAGAGGAGGATTAAAATAAGACACAGGCTCCAGGCGTAAGGAGGGGAGGAGGATAAAAAAAATCTGTAGACGAGCAGAGGGAGAAGAAAAGAAGAGGCGCTAATCAGAAAGTCTTTAAAGACGTTTAGGATAAAAACGATGAAAGAAACCTGAAAGAAAGACCGTGATAAAACTCAGCTGCGTTCGGTAGCGACGTAAAAAGTTTAGTCATTAAAATATATATAGAACTCAGACACACTGTTACTGCAGTGGTACAAAATTGTACCAAGTCGCAAAAAGCAGCAGTTGTCCACCAGAGGGCGACTTCCCCCTCTGGCTACAATATAATGGACAGTGGTTGCCTGTATAGATCAGTTAACTATTGGTTTATAACAGGGGTCACCAACATTTTATAAAAAGGAGCCTCTTCAAGGACACTCAGTCACACAAAGAGCTAATTGTTTGATGCAGACTAACCAACTGATGTAATAATATTGATTTCTGGGACATACAATTATATTTGCACCCATTATAATCTCATTTTAAGTATGAAATCTATTACTATTACTATTTTTTACCACTTGTCTAGTTTCGTTCTTTGGAACACATTTCACGGGCACCATAGGTAGACCATGGGGGCTATCAGGTGCCCTCTACAAAAAGCAGCAGGACTGAGGAGGATAAAAACGATGAAAGAAACCTGAAAGAAAGACCGTGATAAAACTCAGCTGCGTTCGGTAGCGACGTAAAAAGTTTAGTCATTAAAATATATATAGAACTCAGACACACTGTTACTGCAGTGGTACAAAATTGTACCAAGTCGCAAAAAGCAGCAGTTGTCCACCAGAGGGCGACTTCCCCCTCTGGCTACAATATAATGGACAGTGGTTGCCTGTATAGATCAGTTAACTATTGGTTTATAACAGGGGTCACCAACATTTTATAAAAAGGAGCCTCTTCAAGGACACTCAGTCACACAAAGAGCTAATTGTTTGATGCAGACTAACCAACTGATGTAATAATATTGATTTCTGGGACATACAATTATATTTGCACCCATTATAATCTCATTTTAAGTATGAAATCTATTACTATTACTATTTTTTTACCACTTGTCTAGTTTCGTTCTTTGGAACACATTTCACGGGCACCATAGGTAGACCATGGGGGCTATCAGGTGCCCTCATGTTAGGTTGGTGATCCCTGGTTTACACCAAATTCTTGCTTTTATAGTTATATAGTCAATTCACAAATTTGTTTCCTTTGCTGTAGTTTTTATCTTTGAATTATCTTTGAAACATTGGGTTGTGCAATACTGTAACATTACTAACCCTAACTGTAATGTTCTGTTTTGTTTATTGGTCAACTAACAAGTGGTTGGACATTATTCACATGTGTTGTCATTAGTTAACGTGTTCTTTCCTCCAGTATCAGGTTGAACACATTCATCTTCTTTTCTCTTCAGCCCTTCTTCCTCTAGTCTAGATCTTCATCCTTTCTTTTCATATATTTTCCCCAAACGCATCCTTTTCTTCTTCTGCGGTTTCTCCTTGAATCGTGGTGTTTTACTGCCATCATGTGGCTAGAGACGGTCTATTAATAAGTGCTCCAGAAACGAACAGGTAGCGACCACAATGTAAAGCTACCCTCAGTGAGAGTTTTGTGAAAACGCCTTTTAAAAATAAAACTAGAAACTCAGTCCTAAAAGCAAACTTTTTTTATTTAATTTTCGGTACCAGATATGTTATTTTATCTTTTGGCCAGAGCCCTGTTATTTAACGTGAAAAACACGATGGAGCCTGAAGAAAATGTTCACAAAACTGTCTGTTTGTGCTATATATGTTTATAACATAATTTCAGGTATTAAAGTGGGATGGATTATTATCAAACTACTTCGTTTGGATTAGTTCGGATGTTTTCGCCAGTGAGGGGAGTGTAGAATGTGGCTAATTTATCATGAAAACGTAGCTTTTCTCTACAGACGTTAATGTTTACGCTGTTTATTTCTTCCCAGCCGTCACTTATTTCTCTCCCTTTATTCAAATTTGACGTGCATTTCTCCCTGCTGTTGTCGCCACGGCCTAGGAATGTTATGATTCCAGGCTGCCTCATTTGTTTTTCTTTTTTCTTATTATTTATTTCCTTCCCTCCTTCGCCGCTGTAAACATAAATCATGGCGAGCGGAGCTCATATAAACGTCAGCGGCGACAGCAGAGCTCATAAGCCTCTAATTTGATCTTCATTCATCGGGGACACGGTGTGAATAAAAGCCTCACCTAGTAAATCATCATTTTCTGCTCCGTGTCAACATCAGTCTGTTTAGCCAGCCGAGGCCCCGCCCACCTGCGTGTTCATTACGCGGCCACACTCCCCGGTGTAAAACGGTGTAGAAATGAAACGCTGCATTCATGGAAGTGCTAATAATAATGAATGGCTCACTTACAGCCTGATTTGTGATGCGATCGGTCACACTCTCTGTCCGTTGATTGGATGCGAAAGATTAGAAAGATATTAATGAATATTGAAAGTTTGTTTTCCCGTCCGTGCATCTGTTGTCCGTTCATATTTCATTGCTACGTGTATCGAACGTTTGATTTATTTCTGCAGTTATTACTTTTGTCAGAAGCAACAGCTGCACTGTGACTGGACACGTCTGACAATAGCTTCATTTACATTTCTGACTATTCATTAAGAAAGAAAATTAGACTAAAAATACATTATTATTATTATTATTATTATTATTATTAACATCATGATTTTTAAGGATAATAACAATAATATAATTATTTTTACTATGAAAGCACGTGAATTTCACAAGGCTTGTCGGACTTTACTGGCCTCTGCTGGTCTACTACTATTACTACTACTCTTATTGAACTGGGCAAAGCTTTCAAAGGTGATTAAACGCATTCACTTCAGCTATTTATTTTTGTATTTATTATTTTTGTCAGAAGCAACACCTGCACAGGGAGCAGTGAGTGGCCTGTACTGGTCAGCAGACTCGAAAAAAAACACCTTGACTTCAGCTTTAAATAAGCAAAATCAATTCAACACGGATTGCTTTACATTTAGAGACACGTAGATTTGCTCATGTTTCTAGGCAACTTTAGTCTCACCTGTTCAATAGCTCCTTCAGACAGAGGCAGCAACTTGGAGTTCAGGAAATTTGTTTGTATGTTTGTTTGTTTGTTTCTTTTATAAGGTTGCAGTGGAGACTACATTGAATCCCAGCTGTCATCAGGGGAGACTCGAACTTGGACAATTACAGAGCACATACAGAGACAACAGCCATTGAAAAGAGAAGAATCTCAATGCAGATCTGGCAGCAGCTTGAAAAAAGATTGAACTGCAAATCACTGGATTTATAGATAGGATAGGAGAATAAAAGTTTAGTTAGTTTAGTCTCCAAATGTGATAAACTGCGATGATAGATTCACAACAATCAAGAAAACTCTAACCCAGTCCACAAATACGAGCCAGAGTACAGGTTTAAACTGATAAAAGTACAGTGTACAGAAAAGCTTAATTCATCATAGGTAACAAAACTGCAGCTTTGTATTTGAAGTCAAAACATGAAAGTGTGTGTGTGTTGTCTCAAAGTTCTTGAAGCTGTTGAGATAAAACTGGAGCTACAAATGAAGGTTGCAGTTCAACAAAGTGGCACAATTTAATTTGCAAAGCAGCAGAGGAGCAGCTCGGCTACGATAGACTCACTAATGAAACCTCTCGGCTTTAACGCTAACATTCTGCTTTAAATTTGCAGGAAGAAGCAGTGACGGACGAGCGGGCAGCCGTCGCAGTGGAAACATGTATGCAAATACACAGATCTCGTTAATACGACTCTGTGCCGATGGTACTGCGACTTTGACAAGCAGAACAAATGCCCCTGCTGCCAGCGTCAACGTGTGCAGGTCAGGGGAAGCCGCGGCGGTGCCGATGATGAAGGCCAAGGACGAATTCCACTTCCTTTATCCTCTTTTCAACGCTGGCGCCCACATTCTCCCTGTTCGCTAACTGTAAAATTAGTCATCTCAGATTAGAGACGCCTGAGGAAGGAAAGTTTTCTCAAAACAAAGGGAAAAAAAGTTGATAAAGCCCTGAAACTTTATGTATATTCAACATATGCAAAAACAAAGTCTGTAACTTTGGCTGAACTCGACAGCAGAATGTGAATGAACAGAAGGCCTATAACTAAGGGGACTTTTTTTTCTATGACAAAGTAGACAAATCTCAAAAAAAGTTTTATAATGACTCCTACATAGTGCTAGAATTCATGGATTTCCATTAATTCTCTGCTTCCATTTTGTGATATTCTCTTGTTGGTATTTTTAAGGAGGGACTTTATCAGATGTTTCTGCACTTTGTCCTCAGGTAAAACTGACTGAAAATATGAAAAGTAGACAAAGTAGCAGAATGAACTGAGAGCAGGTCAGAGATGATGCGACTAAGACACTGTAGATGCAAACCTAACCTAAAATCAAGATGCATAGGAGACCAAAGACCAGTATGTATCAAACACTAAAACCAATATATGTTTTATTTTATTAGGAAATTGTGCAACACGCTTAATAAACAACACCATAGCTATGATCTACTTAGGAACCAAGTCCAAAGATTAATGACAAAAGTATTGGCAATAAAGTTGGACAAATCACTAAAAGTCAATACTATTTTACTACCAGGTAGGTATTTGTCATTCATTCATTCATTCATTCATTCATTCATTCATTCATTCATTCATTCATTCATTCATTCATCTTCATCCGCTAGGTCACATGGCAAGCAGTCTCCACAACTGTCACCCAAATGACACTACCATACTGTGAGCCTACCTGCGGGTAGAGTTATATGACATTTGAAAAGATAGAAAGAACATGATGAAATACTGTGCGGCCAAAATATGTATGAAATAGCTTAGAAATAAAGCCTATTATGACAAAACTGGTTACAAATCGAGCTTGAAAACAACATATTTGTCAAAAGCTTTAAGTGCCAGAACAAATAGTGTCCTTTTTTTAAAAAAAAAATCACATTCAAACAACATGGAGCCTGTTCAAGTACAAGAGATTTGAACTGAGCAAAGTTTAATGCACAAGAAAAGGAAAAGGTGCTCCCTCTGTTGGTAAAACAGAGGGAGCACCTTTTCTTTTTCAGCCAGGAGAAATACCATGCAAACAGAAGTAATCAGACATTGTTTTTGATTGGATTTTTAATGTGCAATAAATCCATCCAAATGTTGGCTTTTTCCACATGGGGGTTTTCTGAGAAACATATTTTACACCGAGTTATTGCTAAGTCGAGCATGAGATTGTGCGATCACAGGCCATGCCCCGTGCCCTGAGCTTTTTCTGCATCAAACCGTTCTCCTGCATGAGTCGGCTGTAGAGATCTTTGAGAGTACACAGCTCCTTCGACAGAGTCTCGTTCTCTCGCTCTTTCTCCAGCAGCGAATAAGTCACTTTGTTCATTTTGGCCTGCAATTTCATGCCCTCCTCCCAGTTCACAGCTTCTTCCTTGGCCTTCCCTGGATTATTCCCATGATCGTTTTTTATTACTGTCCTTTCTAACTCTGATTCAAGCCTCCTGATTTTCTTCTGCAGGTTCTCGATAGTCATCCCCTTACCATATTGTTCTTGTAGTTTCTGAACAGCCCCGATGAGCCTCTTGTTTTGTTGCCGAAGCTCGTGCACTTCCTGCTCCCTCTCCTCAGTCTCAGCCTGTCCACGTCTGTGAGCCTTGTGAGTTCTCTGCAGCTCACGACTCAAGCAGTCCACCTCCTGTGTTAGCCTGTTTTCTCGCCCTCTGGCAGCTTTTGTAGACTTTTTCTCTGCTTCTAGCTCCTCACTCAGTTCTTGCACTTGCAGCTTCAGGTCGTGAGTGTGCCTGTCAATCACCTTCTGCACATGCTGACTGTCTTGTTTTTGTGCGGCCTCAACTACGGCCTGACGCTCTGCTGCTGATGTCATCTCTGCCCGCAGCTCCAACAGAGCCTTACTGAGATTCTTGATCTGTTTCTCCTTTTGATCCAGATGGTGTCTGAGTTTTCCTGCTTCAGAATTGTTGGTTGGTTGAATGTTAACCTTCTTTTGTGATTCCAGCTCGACACGGAGCTCATTTAGCTCTTTCCCCATGTGGACCATCTGCCTTCTTAGGTCCTCGTTCTCAGCAGTGACAGCCTGCACCTGTCCAGCATGACGAGACTCCATGGTTAATGTCTCCTCTGCATGTTTTGCCGCTTGCGTTTCCAATGTGATCCTGTGCTGCTCCAGCTCCGCAGCGGTCACTCTGAGCTCATCAGTCAGGGAGGCGATTGCACGGTCCTGTACAGCTATCGTCTCTTCCAAACGTTCAAGTTGTTCATTGGGTGGTGTATTCACAGTGGGCTTCTCAACCAGGTCCCCTGCTTGCTGTTTGAAGTGGTCCAAGGAGGTGATCATCTGAGACGTCAGTTTCTGCTCCAGCATTCCCAGCTTCTCGCAATATTTCTCTCTCATCTCTGTCTGATTCTGTTCCGCCTGCTTATGGAACTTCTTTATCACGTCTTGTTTTTGGTCCAGCTGCTGCCGAAGGTCCTTGATGGTCTGTTGAGCCAGCTTGAGGACACGATTGCTTTCTGACTGGCTGACCTCAAGTCTGATGGAGTCATTTAGCTGACACTCGCGGGCTGCAGCAGTGGAGAGTTGATTGCGCAACTCATTGATCATGTCATCCCTGGACGCAGTGATCTGTTCAGCCTTTAGGAGAGCAGTTTCTTTCTCTTCCAGCTTCTCAGACAATTTTTTACAGGCGACCAGTGTCTCTGAGATCGTACAGTCATGCTCTCTGATTTTCTCCTGAGCAGAATCCAGTTGTTCCTTGGTTTCCACTGCTTCCTTGCGGGCCAGCTTTAATTCCCGCCTCCATTCTTGGTTGCTCCTTAAGAGCTGATGTATTTGAGACTTGACCTGCAAGGCTGGTTCTGACAGCACATCGCCGCTACCACCCACATTCTGTAGATGATATATTTTGGATTTTATTTGAAGACCTGGTTCCGATGACCCGTCACCCATGCCACCAATACTTACATCACCGACATATGAACCACTCTCTTTATTTGCCCGTATAGCTTCAAGAATCTCTTTCAACAAAGCCTCCTGATCTTGTTTCACTTTTGTCAGTTCTTCCACTTTGGCCTGAAAGTGGGTCTGCAAGAGTCTCAATTCTTTTTCTAGGACAAAGTTCGATGCTTTTTCACTGGCCATGTCCTTAATATGATTTTTACACTCCTTAATCTCGGCCCAGGCAGCATCAAGGCCATTAATGCCAGACTCGTATTGTCTCAAACGCTGTGAAATTTCTCTAAGTGCCTTGTCTTTTTCCACAACATGAGCTTCTGCTACTTTAACCTCCATGTCAGCCACTGCTACCCTGCTCTCCGCTGCTTCGAGCTTCGATTTAAGCTCCTCGATTTTTCGGTGCCGCGTGGCGAATGCTCCATTTTTGTCCTTTCTCTTAACATGCTCTTTTAATTTCTTGATTTGATAGTCTTTCTCCTGGATGGCCTGCTTGTACCCTAATATCTCCACATCCTTCTCGGAGAAAACGCGCTTCCACTCCTCCACCTTTGCATCAACCGCTGCCATGATTGCTCCGTCTTGTTCCGTCATTCCATGAATTTTATTGGTCAAATCCTTTACCTGGTGCTTCAAGTGGTCCCTCTCTTTCCTGAGCTGGTCCATCATGACATTGGTCTGCAGTACGAATGTCTTCATCTCGTTGTACTCATCCGTCATATCGTTCATGTCCTCCACCGATGTTTGAAGACATGACTTGTAAACACATGCATGTTGAGAGTCTCTTTCGTTGTGGCTTTGTTGAAAGTGAACCTTTCTCTGAATCTCAGCATTCAACTTTGCAAGGAGTTCATTTTCAGCTTTTGCAAATTCTCCCATAGTGTCGTCAAAACATTCAACAGAAATGGCCAGTGTTGGGTCATTTAACTCAAACATGGTCTCCTCTGCCTCGAGGACAGGGTCCTCTTGGCTTTTACACGTCAGCTCCCAATCTTTCGTCATAGTTAACGCTTTAGAGACTTCATCCATTTGGCTTTTTTCACATTCAAGAGCAGCAGGGGCCATTCTGGTTGTGATGTTTGTGCTTCTTTTTTTTCTTAGGTGTTTTTTGGCAGTTGTCATGAGTAAGGTCTCTGCCTCACACACCTACTCTATCTGCACAAACACTATCACTTCTTCCTTGGTGGTACATCAGTTGACACCTGTACTGTTGCAAGACCACCACCCAGTGGGCTTTTCATACACTACTGACATGTCTTTACTTTCCACACACCCACTGAATGGTGACTCCATAATGACGAATAGGTGCCTCATTTTCTCTTACAGTGGTGTTGCACAGCAGTTAGCATCCCCTGTGCTGCACCACAACCTGCTTCTTTTCTATTCCATCAAAGTCACAACAAGCCTTGAAAGTCACAGGAAATGATGTCACTGCATATCCAAGCCAGACAATAGGCCAGACATTTGTATAATCCCCACATCTCTATTTCAAGTTTGGAGGTGGGTTAGGTGTGAAGGTACTTATTTATTGATTAGCAATGGACCAGAATTTGTCCAACAAAAACCCTTTTTTTTCCCCAGCTGTTCAGCTTTTTAATAAAGTAGAAATCGATAAATTGCGAAATCAACAGACAAGTCCTTCTACTCATTAATATGTATACAAATCAAAAATATTTATTTATATTTACAGCTTATAAAAAACTAACAGAAATATTTATTATTAACACAGACTAACAATGAGGTTTTTTAAGACGACAGATAAGTATCTACAGCTCTTAGGAAACACTACAATGAAACAGCTTTCCATAATACTTGTTGAATCTACTTAAGGTTTGAAAGAGCCTTCCTTCCTCTGTTCCCTGTTCATCAGATGAACTCATCTCAATACACTTTGGATCTGCAAAAAAATATTTTTGAAAAAAATGTTAGAAAGGCAGATTTTCTTACGTAACAATTTACTGTTTGCACCGTACATATAAACAAATTTTGTCACCTTGAGAAGGCAGATAAGGAGACGAGTCCGAGCAGCAGCTCCAGGCCGTAGAAGCAAAGAAGAATAGCACTAAGTATGAATTCAAGCCGCAGCACGAAGGTCTGCAGTAGCAGGTAGTATACAGCAAGAGCAGCGCAGGGCAAGAGCATAAAAAGTGAAGCACTCAAAGCCAGAGATCTCTCACAAAGGTTTCCCTTCCAACCTGCAACCATAGACACAAAGGTACACAGTGGTTATACTCTCCAACAATATTTATATCAACAGTTTTATCTATGCTTAAAACCTGTGTGTGACAATAGGTGGCACTAAAGAACTGACAAAAACAAAACTTCACACACCATAAAATATCCTGAGTATCTCCAGAGCTAGGAAGATGATCAGTAGCACAACGTCCAGGACAAGATTATCTGAAGGGTACGGCAGAATGATACCTAAAAACACAGAGTTCTTAGAAAAGGATTGATGTTTTCGAGTGAGAATTAAAAAAAAAAAGTGGGTTCTGATGTTGACATGTTACCTTTGTATATAAACATGAGGATCTCTGCCAGATAAAAAGCTGCAAAGTACCATATGTTGAGGTAGAAAAGAAGTTGCAGAGGAGTCGATGACAGCTGAGGTGTCAAAATGTCAAGGACTCAAGAGAGAAGACTATGTTCTACTTCAGAGAGGAAAGGGCATAAGGGAGAACAACAAGAAAAACATCGAAACTACCACCAAAGGATACAATGGGTTGGTTTCCTGCAAAGAAAAAAACTCCAAACTTAACAATGACTCTTTTGGGATTAAAACAAACAATAAAACAATGACTGATAACAACAGCAATAGCAAAACGCTATCATTACTGCACAGTGTATATAGAACATTCGTTAGGTCTATGAAAAAACCAGTGAACCATAACTATTTTGAATATCAAAAATAAAATGGTTATAGCTGTATGTAATGGCTACTAGTATACCAGGAGCATATGAGTGGTAGTAGAGGTGATCGTAGTTGTAACTACAGTGGTACACCCGTAGCGTTACCGTGCTAGCATAGACAGATCGAAGTTAAAATAACGGCTTAAATTAATCACTAGCGATTTAAATCTCGAAGCTATTTAATACTTGGAAAAGACACTTAAAATGTGTAAGTGTCTAACAATTTCCGTATTTCGTTTTTTACAGTGGTACAAATATTTTTACCTGGCGCCATGTTTGATTGCCATGGAAACAGCTTTCCGGAAGTACTTCTTCTTCATTGCTGGTCTCAAAACTACCAGGTTTTTTTTTGAAAAACGGTTGCTCCCTCCTGTGGTATACGGAACACAGTAGCCGTACGTCGAGACGTTTTTTGTGTTCATGTTTACAGTCGTTTTTAATGTAATTAAACAGTACGTGCAATTAATTCTTTTACTTTGTAGTTTTTGTTTTATGAACTGAGAAGAGGCATTTTGCGCGTCATCTTTGAACTACAACTCCCAGTGTTTGTAAGTTCTGCGCTGATTGGCTGCGACGGGTCGAGAGTTTACGTGGCACTGCAAAGTCGACGCACGCGTAGTCAGTCTGTCCCGGTGTGTCAAGAACAGGATGATGGTGGTTCAGCCGTGTGTGTTGTCGCTTTTTGTCCTGAGCGGCTTTTATAGCGTCGTGTCTTCTTTGTATTTCCACATCGGAGAGACAGAGAAGAAATGTTTTATAGAGGAAATCCCGGACGAGACTATGATCATTGGTGAGTGTCACTGGTTTCACCTGCGCAAAGGCTAATGCTAACGATGAGTTGCTCACGAACTTTAGCTGACAGGCTAACAACAGCAAAAAAGTGTTAAACAGCAACTCCTGTCTTATTTAAAATTGAATGTGCAGAGTTATGTTATAATACACCAATGTTTGAACACGTTGAGTGAGTCTAATAGGATAAAAAATACTATATTAGCTGCGTTGAGGGTGAAGCTTACCACAGGAAAGTAACGGCAGACGGTTAGGACGACATTGCTAATGCTGAAGAGCACTTATAAATAAATTCTCTGTTAAGATATAATTAAATGGGTGTAGAAGAAGTTATTACAAATTGTTTCGTGTTTCACACTGATGTGAATGCACTTCTTGGTGCACACGTAAAACTCATATCGCAAAGAAGCCTCTCAGATGTATCAAATGTCAGTACTGAAAGTGAGTCAGTGTATATAGTTCGCCGATCATAGTCATTTTCTTACTTTTACTAGTTCTGTTAAAAATGTCTTGCTTAAGTTTTTCATTATTTGGCAGTACTTTAAAGCAGTTGAAAGATTCACATTTTACATATTACAGATGTCAAGACAGTTGCACTTTGCATTAATATCGGTAGTATAGGTTATGGTACATGTACAGATACCAAGGAAGAAAGAAGGAAAGAAAAGCAAACTCCTTGTCATTATGATTCGCACCAGTGCACACTACAAGATAACACCTCTGCATTATACCCATGATTAAAGTGAACAGTGGGCAGCTTTGAGTTGTGATTGGGTATGGTGCCATGCTCAGTGGACCTCTGTCTTAACCTGGCAGGTGATAGATTCGAACCTGGACCCCTCTAGAGTCAGTCCCCAGTCCAGTTCCTTAACCACTAGGCCACCATTGAGACAATATGTATTTGATCTAACCACACCTTGGTTTCTATTTATCCACAGGTGCATTGCATCACAGAGTGATAAAAGTCCATATAGTGGCTAGTATTATAATCTTTACTTCTGTACAACTAAAATGAATATTCACCTCTTGTGTCTCTGCAGGAAACTACCGAACTCAGCTGTACGATAAACAGCGACAGGAGTATCTGCCTGCCACACAGGGTCTGGGAATGTTTGTGGAAGTCAAAGATCCAGATGACAAGGTGTGAAACAAAATCCAACATTCAAACCTGTGTAGTTATAATATTAAAGCAAAATTTAACTCTCTGGTTTTTGACCTGCAGGTGATTCTGTCACGTCAGTATGGTTCTGAGGGAAGATTCACCTTCACCTCACACACTCCTGGAGAACATCAAATCTGTCTGCACTCCAACTCTTCCAAGTTTTCCCTCTTTGCAGGTGGCATGCTGGTGCGTACGAATGTCAATAAGATATTTTTTGTTTACTTGGTAAAGTTCTGTTTTGACACCGCAACGCTCTTTTTGTTTTGCAGAGGGTTCACCTGGACATTCAGGTGGGAGAACATGCCAACAACTATGCTGAGATCGCTGCCAAAGACAAGCTGACAGAGCTGCAGCTGAGAGTGCGACAGCTGGTGGAGCAGGTTGATCAGATCCAGAAGGAGCAGAACTACCAGAGGGTCAGTAATATAAGAAAAAAAATACTGAAAAAAACATGCATTTTATACTGATGTATTGAAAACCAGTGCCATATCAGAATTCAGGCTAGAGGGAAGTTCAGCCT
>JAFBJS010000524.1:142594-188296 GCA_016785265.1 Paraplagusia blochii | reverse complement strand
CTCTCTTTGACTTGTTACAGTACCGCGAGGAGCGTTTCCGTCAGACCAGTGAAAGCACAAACCAACGCGTCCTCTGGTGGTCCATCGTTCAGACCCTCATTCTGGTGGCCATCGGCATCTGGCAAATGCGTCATCTCAAGAGCTTCTTTGAGGCGAAAAAGCTGGTGTAGTGTGTATATGTGTGCATGTTCGAGCGAATATGGGTGTGTGTGTTTATGTGTGCGTGTGTGTGTGTGTGTGTGTGGTTTCTACTGATTGATGCAGTACTCATCAGCTACTGTCGGAGTAATACGAGACGTGATACTATTAAGCCCAGCTGCACTCTTTAGGCTTGAAAATGTTGTCATCAAGATAATTATAATGAATGTTGTGTGTGTGTTGTTTTATGTTTGTATTGTTTTTTTTTGTTTTTTTTCCCCACACACACCTGGTTTGAAATGAGCAGATCGAGTCAACGGGAGGGAAATCGAGCTGTCATTTTTAGCCAACAAGGGACGGTTAAAAGTTACAGTGTTTTCAATCTTCCATCCTCTTTGACCCTACAAGACAAACACTGGCTCATGTTTGTTCTGCTGTTTGCAGGCGTGCAGTACAGCATATGACACCAATGCATCTAAAGAGTGTTGCATTTTTGTCTCTGCACTTCAAACCTGTGAAAAACTTCTTCTTTTTTTATTATTATTATTAAGTCCTACAGGAGATGGAAGGGGAGCTCCTCTTTGTACAAATCATTAAGGCAATTTTTTTTTAAATCTTCAAACCAGTGATATGATGTCATTATGATTGGCATAGTCCTTGACATGAAAACTAGTAGTGGTCTACTATTAAAATTTCCCTTCTTCCTTGTTACTGGCTGTTTGTGTTACTGGCCATCAGAGATGTTGGAAAGCAACTCAGTTTTGTTTATTGCAGCAACTTCGGATTGTGAGCAGCTTAAATTGTATGCATTCTTGTGGAATTTTCTAACAGCTACAAGGTAAATTAATCCTTTCTTACTGTTCATTTTCCCCCTTCTTTTCCTTCAGCAGAAACTTAGTCAATTTAAGGTGGACCCGATGTCTCTTCTCAGAGCTTTTATCTGTTTTTGTCCTTGTTTTCTAAATAAGTAAACTTTGTTTTCTGTTCTTTTGCAGTAAAGTTTCTTATCCACTCTGATTTTAATGTCTTGGGATTTTTCTACCCTGTTGTGAAAATGTCTTTGTTTAAGTTTTTTTCCCCCCTGAATCATTGGTGAAGGTTTTATCTCGAAGGAGCTTCAGTTTATAGAGGAGAGATTCTTACCTGTATGAAAAGTTGCACTTGAAATAAAGTTTGCCACTTTGGTCTAAAGATTTGTTGTTGTTGTTGTTGTTTAATGGTTACTACAGGGTAGTTCTTAGTACTTAGTACCACAATCATGGTTGTTAAAAATGGAATATCTCTAAATTCAGTTCCATTTGGTTCAGTATATTAGCAGTATATATTGTGCAATAATATTGGCTGAATATTATATGACGGAGAAAAGTATTGAATCATTAGCTTTTCCGTAATTCAATAATGCCATGCCTGAATTTTGTTAACTTGTGCTATTAAAATGTTTTGTGGATAAACAGCTTTTTATTGACGTGTAAGAAAGCAGTAATGCTTCCATCTACTGACTTGAAAAAGCTCATAGTAGTTTGTTAGGCTAAATTTAAGGGGGCCTATATGGTAATGGTAGGCTGATAAAAGCTCATGAATTGATTGGATAATTTAGGCATACTCAAAAGCAACAACATCATTGTATAAATGGATGATAAATTGGATGTTGTTGAATGGTTAATGTTTTGCCAGAGGTAATGGCCAACATCCACTTAGTTATGTAAATTATTATATATTATTTAAAAAAAACACCAAAAAATACTAAACAGGCAGGAATTTCAATTGTAGTGTTGTTGTATGCATCGTCTGGTGACTTCCGGTTGGGTTTGAAACCAATCCTAAAACAACTAAATAAATATAAATAAATATATATCTTATTCGTTAATATGTTCTGCACAACTTTACACTACCTCCGTATATACATATTCAATTTCAAGTACATGTTTGTATTTAAGAACTTGACTACTACAGTATTTCTTTAATTATAATAAGAGGAACTCTCATCGGCGTCGTTGTTCGCCTACGAAGTCATTTTCACGTTGTACCGCAACACAGTCGGCGCTTGTGTTCGGGATTTTTTTCTCTTTAGAATTGAGTCTAGACTTATTCTTATAGACCTTGTTGGATGATATGCCGTAAAATTGTGTTCATTGCTATTTTAATGCTTAAAATGTTCAATATATACTGTAATATTATTAAAATACAGGAAGTGAAAGCCAAAGAGTGAAGCCGGAGCGACTGTGTGTTCCGCTACATGCTACGTGGACAGTTATTGTAAAGTGGCTGGTGGCTAATGCGCATGTATTCCGTCGAAATCCTCCGCAAATGTCTGCATTGTTAAAGGAAATCCAACCGACCAAATGTTAAGAGGCTACAAAACGGAACCACTCGTTTACGAGATTGTTGACCGGGAGTCTCGGCGATGGTCAGCTTGTTCACCGACATCATGGTGCTGTGAAAACCCTAGGAAATAACCGCAGGGTTCAGTCTCCTATGTACACCGTTACGGAGCACCACAAGCCTTGTTACGCTTCTGCTCCGTGGCAACTTCTGTTAAAACCCAATCTTGGTGAAATCGGGAAAGATGATGTATTCATCGAGGAGAAAGCCCGTCCTCTACTTTAAAGAGGAGCGAAGGTAAGGTTTAATGTCTTCATTTCTTCGATAAACAAGTAAAGGGAAACCAATAAATGTAATTAGTTCACTTGGCTTTTGGGTTTTTTTTTTGACTTTTTGAAGAAGTGACTTCTGTAAAGTTCCGCATGGAGGAGAGAAGAAGTGAGTAAAAGTCAGTCCCTGTTTCCTAAACTGTGGCCAGGGAACAATTTGTGCTATCATAGTACTAGTTAAAACTAAATAAAATGCATTAATGAATACCAAGACAGGGGAAATAAGTCAGTGCAGTTTACAGGCTTTCTGTATTGTAGTATTTTCCAATTAAACGATGATATTAATTATCAGACCTTAAATAATGCTGCCAGTACTTCCCTATACTATAATACTCAGTTAGAAATAGAGAGTTCACTAAGCTACAAAGTAAAACAACAATGCAAATGTCCATTTTCTAAAATAGTAAATACACTATCAATGCAACAAGACAAATATGGATGGATGGATGAATGAATGTCCAGGAATGGTTTCCGTTCTATATCCAGTCTATGCTGTTACCCCAATATTACATTTGGTTGTTCCGTATTTCTGATATACTTTCTCATTTTTTGATTCCCTTTTTACTTTAACGTAAATGCTTTATGATTTGTTGTCACTACTTCAACAATTATTTTTTTCTATTTTTGTTAACTTGTCTGACAATCATCAAAGATCATTTTTAAATCCCCAGATTGACCTAGTGTCAACCAGGTAACCTTGTGCTACATAATCCTGGTCTCTACGATTTCATGCAAAGCCACATTTCTCGGCATTCCTCTCTGTTTTACACTTTAACACAAGTCATTCGAGCAAAGAAATCCCTGGCACAATTTGGGAAACAGCATTTTGAGTGTGTTTTCACTCACTAACCTGAATGGGGTCTGCTCGTGTTAAAATCTTCCAGCTGATGTAGCAGTTTGTGTTTTTACTGTTTGCTGTGTGTTTTTGAAGGGCCCCTCGCTTTTTCCTAACATATTTATGTGTGAAGTTGAAATGCCATTTTAAATGTTATAGTGTGTTTACACTGAATGGAAGTACAGTGAATGATTTATCTTGACTTTTGTGATGTATAACCAACAAGTTATCCTTAAGGGTATTTGATGAGCCTTCCCTTAGGCTCATAATAAACAGAATAATAAAAAATGTATTCCTAAGATGATGCGACTGACAAGAATCCTGTCAAGTTCCTACCACCAGGGAAAGCAAGAGCATGTCTCACCATGTTGCTATGTCACTGTATTCCTTATCTGAACGGTGTTGTGTCTGTGTGTGCATGTTCTTAGGTTCCTGTCTGGGAAATGTACTGTCTACAAGCTGTTTGGCCTCTGCATGGTGTTGGTGTTGGTCTCACTGCTGTGGCTGCAGCTCAGCTGTTCAGGGGACTTTTCTGCCACGACGCACAACGAGAGACCCCTCTCCCAACAACAGCAGCAGCAGCTGCCGCCTCCGCCGCCCTGCCTCCCTGACAGCCAGTCGTCTGCAAAAGATGACTCCACCTGGGGGCCGCACAAGCTGGCCCTCATCATCCCCTTCAGAGAGCGATTTGAAGAGCTCCTGGTGTTTGTCCCCTTCATGCACACATTCCTCAACAAGAAGAAGATCCTACATAGGATCATTGTTATCAACCAGGTGGATCACTACAGGTGAGGGCATCGTACAGCGTTAAACCGGAGCCTTTCATACGTCCAAACCATTTTACTCTTGTTTGTCCAAATCTACGATGTTGTATTGAAATAACTAAAATAAGTACAGTGTGAAAATGTATGATATATTCCACTGAATTTTTTTAGGTTCAACCGAGCGTCTCTCATTAATGTTGGTTACCTGGAGAGTGGTAATGACACAGACTATCTGGCCATGCATGATGTGGACCTGCTGCCAATGAACGAGGCTCTGGACTACGGGTTCCCAGAAGACGGTCCATTCCATGTGGCCTCGCCTGAGCTGCATCCTCTTTACCACTACAAAACCTACGTGGGAGGAATCCTGCTACTTACCAAGAAGCATTACTCCATGGTAAGTAGGAATCACGCTTTTGACAAACAAAAAGTGAACTTGCTCAGTTAAGACTCCTTAAGTTGCATTTGTTACAAATTAAGCTTCCATAAACGTTATGTTGTTTTTCACTCTACTTTTGACCAGGCACGAGACATTTGTTTATGCATTGGGCATCTCGGCACTGACTGGTTCTTTCTATCAGCCGCTGATACAACACTCGTCCTCTAGATGGAGCTATTTGATTTCTGTGATCGACATTGAACACGGATCTTTTTTTCTTTCCCAGTGTAACGGAATGTCAAACCGGTTTTGGGGTTGGGGCAGAGAAGATGACGAGTTTTACAGACGAATCAGAAAAGCTGAACTTCAGGTAAATTATTTTTTTATTCATTTTTAAGTTGTCTGGAATATTATAGTAGTATATGGTATTTTTCATATCTGATTTTTTGTATTTCCATTTCAAATTTTCTGATGATCACATATGATTTTTTTCTATTTATGTTTCATCATAACATTAATGTGTTTTTTTTCCTGACAAAGGACATTAAGATTTTTTTTTTATTTGTCAGTGACATGCACACTTATATGTGTATTTTATATCTTTACATAGTTGTTTAGACCAAGTGGAATCACCACAGGATATAAAACCTTCACACACATCCATGACCCAGCCTGGAGGAAACGTGACCAGAAGAGAGTTGCATCTCAGAAACAGGTAAAGAAGGAAAAAAAAAACTGCTGCAGCAACACATTTTCAGTTTTTTGTTTGTTCTCATTAAGAACATAAAACTGGTTTGGGGCAAAAGGAAGATTCTAAAAGTCAATAGGATGGATTTATGATCACTGTGATAGAAAGTGCCTTGGAGGAACTCTCCATACAGGCCTCTTAAGTCAATTGTTTTTTTGTTTTTTTTTTATGTAAAAAAAGTATAAAAATAAATTTAAACTTCACTTGATGCAAAATGGTTTAAATATCAGAAACAGGCTGAAATATCAAATTGGTACACAATTAGTATATATATTCAAACATTAATTTCGTGAACGGCATGTCATATGTAAATATATATTCAATTGCAGTTTGGTTATAACTTATGATACTAAAATCATCAAAAAGCAAAAAACTTTATAAACCTGCACCCTTCCCCTTCTGCTCCACCACCACCTCCACCCCTTAATTCCTGCATAACCATAATAGGAGCAGTTCAAAGTGGATCCTGAGGGGGGGCTGACAAATCTTCGTTACCAGGTCGAGTCCAGGCAGGAGCTGACCATCAGCGGAGCTCCATGCACCGTCATCAACACCAAATTGGAGTGTGATCAGGAGCTGACACCCTGGTGTATATTAGCCTAGTGGAGCAGTGGAGTTTTGTCTCTGTCAGGGACACCTGTTCTCTTACAAAACATTATTTTATTTGAGTTAAGATCCTCTCTGGATGGATCATGGGCCTGGAAATCCCTTCGGTGAAGTGGTTTCGTTGGTTGCAGAACATTTTGTTCGATCCTAGTTCCAGAGTTTGGATCAAACTGAATGTACTGACACTAATAACTGAGCCTGTGTTGTGCTTATCAGCCAGGTTTGTGGATTATCGTCTTAATTTTTCGCCTGAGGAATGAACCAACCCAGACAGTGGATTAAACTTGCCTGTCAAACTGATGAGCTCAGTCCCCAAACTTTCACACGGAGACGTGTCTCTAATAAACTCTGTTGGTTGCGTTTAATTCATCAGGAGAGGATATAAAAAAAGACCCTTCTCTTCTGACCTCAAGGTTCCGAGGCAGCGACAAAAAAGACTGTTATATGGTTGAGCCAAAAACCAAAATCTGAAACCTACACATGGAATCATTTACAAGAAATGAGCCTCGCTTCTAAGATTTGTTGTTAGTTTTAAATAATGTTTTGATTACCTGCTGAGATGATATGAACACAATTTTTAGGATTTTATTTCTACTCCGGGTTTGTGCAAAAGGAGCTGAGACGACAGCAACGACTCTTGTTTCACCTGACATGAATTTCATCTGCCAGATTTACAAAACACTGTGAAATTGCATGTTTTTTTTGTTAGTGTTTTTCCTGAGTCTTGTTTTAAATGCCAAAAAGTTGTTACTGATACTTGACCCTATGTCATGGATATTTTATTTCTCCACTGACAGTTGTAAGGTGGGAGAGTTTAATGGTATGGGACGAGGTCTGGTTCCCTAAATATTTTCAGCCAAAAAGAACAGGTCAGTTTTTTGGAACTCGGTGTCTGTAGTTGTGAACTGTATGTCCAAAAACATTATTTTTGGCAGGATGTTTGAGCAAAATGTGAACAAGGATGATCCCATTCTTGATTAAACATTCTCAACACGAAAAAGTAATAAAACAATGGTAATTTCCCACTAAACTGAAAACTCATTGACATCAAGTCATGTTTGTGACTGCAAATTTTCAGTTTAAGAAAACATTTAATGAATTAAGTGCTGTTACACAAGCTCTTATTATTGTTGAGAGGGAAAAATACATTACATTTTTACCCATTGTAGACTGTAAACCATAAACGCATGCATTTCTGCCTCCTGGTATGTTTGTGGTGAGGGTTTTATTTTGCTGTCATTTGAAGTAAATGTTACTGAATCTGTTTGTGTGCTCAGTAGATACGGTATTACTTTTAAATTATTTTATTCACAAAGCTGCTGACTCTGTATTCTACTTTGCAGTTGTCTTGCGCTGGTCGAACTCCAGGGGGTGCTGTTGGCTAGGATGATGTTGATGTACAGCCCAATGTGCCATGTACTTTAACAATATTTAGTATTTATATAAATCCGATTCAAAACAATTGTGTGGCTACTTCTTCTGTTTGTGGGTGTCTCAAATAGGCGGTATGAGGCTTCTATGAGGTACAGTGCTACTTTAATGATGATTTTTTTCTTTAGTGTATGGATAGATAAGGATGGAAACAAATGCATACATATATATATTGGGGGTGTAAGCTGAATGTTGATCGATTCAGTTTCTCCACTAGAGGGTCAGAACACTTCCCTCTAGAACAGTGGTCCCCAACCACTGGGCCGGGGGCCGTTACCAGTCTGTGGGTGAATTGGTGCTGGGCCGCAGGGAAATGTTTCCTTTTGGTCCCATCTGTCTATTACTTACGCTTGATTCATACCCATATCATCAAAAGAACTGAACAATAGAATGGCTAGGATTCCATCATCAATAATGAAAATATATTGAATATTTTCTCAGTGAAGACAACAACAATAAACTCAAACATTTTTATACTGGTCTGGTAGCAGAGAGTTATAGGCTGTGTGTACTTGAGAAATCCTTGTTGTGCCCATGCACAATTAATTCAAGAAGATTTTATAAGTAGGAAAACATTTCAGAACCCCCAAAAATGAAATTTTATTAAGGCATTTTGGTACGAGACATTTAACCAGTCCGTGGCGCAAAAACATTTATGGCTTTCCAGAGGATTTGTTTGAGATTGACATCCCTGCAACCTGAGACACCTGAGCAAATGCTTAGATGAAATTTAATGTTGAAATCATACGTGAAAGATTCATTCAGTCAGTGTTGTAATTAGCACTGTACCCTGTGAGTCTGAAGGCACTGAGTTATCTGTCACTATCAGGTAGCGTTTTCTTTGCAGAAATCAAATTCAGATGTCACACTTAATTTTCAGCTTGTTGCTAATGAAACAACATAATGTCACTGTTTCCTTCTACCTAAGTAAGTATGTGAAACTTGTGGCAGAAGAGTAGAAAAAGCTTTTAAAATAAAATCAGGTACTTGTGTTTTTGCTGTGGAAAGGAAAAGGAAAGCAAACTCCTTGTTACTGTAACATTGTGATTCACTCCACTGCACACAACGAAATTTGACCTCTCCATTTAACCCATCACCAAAGTGAACAGTGGGCATCTTTGAGGGCCCGAGGAGCTGTGAGTGGGCACGGTGCCATGCTCAGTGGACCTCAGTGGTAACTTGGCAGTAGGGGGATTTGAATCGGTGACCTTGCGGACCCAAGTCCTCTTCCTTAACCACTAGGCCACCAACTGCCCAAAGTAGGTTGACCAAAAGCAAAATGGTTATATATTCTTGCAGGTATGCAGTAAGTAGATTGTGTACACCTTGCTAAGTGACCTCATCACATGAACTTGTGTGTATACACAGACGTGTCAACCACTAGGTGGCGTTATACACCCATATGCTTTTTTTCATTTGCATTGGCAAAGATGGTGAAGACAAAAGCCCAAACCAGTTTAGTTTGACATTTAGATTGAGAGAAGGTTGTTAAAGTTGTTGGTTTAAATCCCATGTCTGGGTGTGGCATGTTGAGCTCCGTCGCATACACTAGTAAAGTGCATCCCATTACTCCAGTGTCGGGTAATCACAAACAGGTTAAATGCAGTGGCGTGGTTACATCTTCTCCCCTTTTGCCGAATGCCTGTATTTGTGAACATCATCTGTTGCACCCTAGCTCTTCACTTCATTCCTCTGTGTTGTTGCAGTTGTGACTCAGCGCAGGCAAGAATGCAAGTAAACACAGGTGAACACAGACAGAGTGATGGATCAGAGGTTAGTTCAGCCATTAGCAGGTTAAAACAGCAGGCGGTTACGGGCACTTAGCCTGTCATCCTGCTGTTCCTAATGAGCTGCTGCAGATCTGCTAATAAACGCTCTTCATGGTCCACCCTCACAAGCAAAACATGGGCAGAGATGACTTGACCGTCTGACGAAACTGAAACTTTTTTGTGAAAAGCATAAAAGCATAATGAATATAAATTTTAGGAATGTCCAATCATAATGGGTGGACGATATTATTGGTCTGATTCAAGAATGAGGTGATTGGGGGACAACACAGACAGGAAGGTTTGGAGAAAAAGCTAGAGAAGCCGATTAAGATGGTTTGGACATGTTCAGAGGAGGGACAGTGGTTATATCGGTAGAAGAATGATCCTAGAGATGGAGCTACCAGGTAGGAGACAAAGAGGAGATTGATGGATGCAGTGAGGGAGGAGAGGGAGGTGGTTGGAGTTACAGTTGACGATACAGAGGACAGGGTGAGATGGAAATTGTGGACTCGCTTTGGCAACCTCTGAGAAAAGTGACAAGCCGAATGGAAAAGAAGAATTATGTAATAGTTGTAAGATCATTGTAGGTTTTTCTCACAGTGAAAATCTGATGACACAACATGTGGGTTTAGACCATTTTGCTGAAATCGAACATGTTGTTTGAGACATTTACCTCATTGTTGATTGTAAATGGCTGCATATATCGGTATCAGTTCATATGGTATTAGCGAAAATTAGTGTCAAAGAAACTAACTGACACTAAGTGCTGTTTGAAGTGCATTAGTACCAATATTGTGTCTTGTTTTGTATGATAGCTTCATTTATTTCAGAAAAGTGCCAACAGAGCTCATCATGGGAACTACTCATTAAGTTGTTTTTGCATCACAGCAGTGACATTAGTTGAACCCACCAGCCTTAGGACGCAGCAAGTCATCAGAGTTCCCAAGAATAAGCTTCTTAGTCACTATCTTGGATGTCGTAACCATATTTTATATTGGTTCTGTATGGTATTTCTGATCAGAATTTTAACAGTTGCTGTAATCTGTAATACTTGTTATATTAACATTTTTGAGACTCCACAAGGCCTGCTGTAGGCTCTCCAGCCACCCCCCCCCCCCCCCCCCCCCCCCCCCCCCCCCCCCCACCCCCCTCGCCCCCAGAAAACAGCTCTGAGAACAGTTGTTGTCTCTTTTTGGGAACAGCAAGAGACAAAGACAAGAGTGGGGGGAGGATCTACACCTTAACCCCCCTCAAACCTGTTTCCCCCTGGGTGCAATTTTCACCTTTTGTTGGAGGTGACTGCAACGGGTGACAAAAAAGAAAAGAAAAAAAAAAAAAAACTCACCTATGTGCTAACCACAAATAGACGACAGCAGCGCTCCTTGCCTGTAGCTGTCTGCTAATTTTTTAATTCCCCACTCGGTAATTATAATTCTTTATCTCTGCAGTCATATTGTAAGATAATGGAAATTGTATAGTAATAAGTCTTAGGCATGTGTTTATAGAGGTGCAGAGCTCCTGAGCGCATGTGGTGCCAACACTTCATTTTCAGGCTCGGTTAATGAATGTGGGGGATTATGTTTCTATTATGGAGCAATTAAGATAAAAAAATCTGATAAACTGGAAAGATGAGCGCTCCTCTCTTTGTGTTCACTGCACAGCTAATAAAACGCACAGGGACCAGATGAAGTCGCAACACCGTGTCATCTGTTGACAGACAGAACCCATGTCAGGTCACAATGAGAAACTGGACAGATGTTTACGGGAGAGCTGGCTTTTTTCACATTTGTGTTTCATGAGGCTGTTGAACATAGAGGATCCATTAAGACAAGTGTGCAATTATGTTATTTATGTAAAAAAAAAAAAAAAAAAAATTACTTTAGAGTCATTCCCATTTCCTGAATCAACCAATACTGATCGAGGCCTGGTGATATTTATTTATTTATTTGGCTTTATAAACCACCAAATGAGCATGCGATTAATAAAATAAGCTGCAATGCTGCCATCTAGTGAGCTCAACGTAATATACAACTGTTTATCCACCAAATAATTTAAATTTAAAAATTATATAATATATAATTTAAAACCCAGGCATCACATTAAATATTTTCAGGCTTTAAATAGATAAATAACTTAAAACGATTATCGTAGGTAATATATCGCGTGCTAATATCCGGCCAAAATTGTCATCTGTCAACTTACTCACTCAAGTGAGAAATTGGACAGATGTCCACGCGAGGGACACTTATTTCACATTCTAGTAACCTCAAGCTGTGGAACATACAGGCTCCCTTATGACAAATGTTTACTTATGTAAACACAAAAAACTACTCGAGAGACCATTTTTAGTTTCTGATAATGTTAAGCTCAAAATCATGTGGTTAAAAGTAGGGTTGTCCACTATCAATATACTGATGTATTCCAAACACATAATTTCCATTTCCTGTATCAGACAATACTAATATAGGCCTGGTAATAAGCATGGGCTTATGTGCTGCAATGCTGCCATCTAGTGAGTGTCAATATGCAACCATTTATCCATCCAACTATATTTCATAACCCAGGTACTATCTAACTGTATGATATATTTTCAGGTTTTAATAAATAGAGGAATAACCTATAACAATTCTTATAGGTATTATACAGTATGCTAATATTGGGCTGACAGTATTGATTGGACGATATTATCGGACATCTCAAGATAATTGAGGGTGCGTCAAAAGTTGTGGCTTTAATTGTGTCTTGCGATGTCACTATTTGTGAGTCTCTGTTTCCACAGTGGACGAAAACATAATTTCTCAGCACTCAGACGTACATATTGTATTTGATGGGTTAAATGCAGAGGCCAAATTTTGTTGTGCGCTGTGGTGTGAATCACAACGTTACAATGGCAAAAAAAAAGAAATAAAAAAAAGATACAATTTTAATAGTGCAAAAAAATGTGTGCGTGTGTGTCTCGGCGTCAATCCACCTACAGATGGTCAGACTCTCACTTGTCTGTCACTCCCTGATTGGCTGCTTTGCTGCTGGAAGCTGTTGAACTGAATCAGACAGATTTTCATAGAAAACACACACATACACACACACATTGTATCATATACATCCTTCCCTTGCGGGGACTCTGCCCTGACTCCCCCATTTTGATGGGTCCAAATAAATCCATAGCCTTAGATATATTTAAAATCTATTCATTAAAAATAAAATTGAGAAAGTTCAATGTGCTATACAATATGTATATATATATATATATATATTACAATCGACCCGTAATACTATAGTATATTATTCTTCCAGTATTTAGTATTCCCAAATTATCAATAACATTCATCCAATATCCCTTCCTGGAATATTTTAACACATTTCTCTTCAAACTGCTCATTCTTAGCTTCCCTCTGTCCTGATCTCCACGTCAGTATCTTTATCACCACTAATGGAAATGTCTGCAACACTGTCACCTCCAGCCCAGACTACAGCAAGTAGCTCATTATCCTCTTTCAAACAAACCTTGCTGTTTTCGCTCCTTTGAACAGATCGTAAAAAAATATGATAAATGTAGATAAATAACATTATAGTGTCCAATCACATTGTGTATATATATATATGTATATATACATATACATATATGTATATATACACACACACACGTATATATACATATATGTACAGTATATATGTATATACACACACACACACACACACACACACACATATATATATACATATATATATAGTTAAAGATGCTGAGATTGTCTTTAGGAGAGACAAGGATAGACAGGATTAGGAATGACGTGATTAGAGCGAGAGAAGCCACATTGAGATGGTTTGGACATGTTCATGAGGAGGGACAGTGGATATATTGGTAGAGGAATGATCCTGGAGATGGAGCTACCAGGTAGGAGACAAAGAGGAGGTTGATGAATGAAGTCATGGAGGACATGGAGGTAGTTGGAGTCAGAGTAGAAGATACAGAAGACAGGGGGAGATGGAAAATATTAACTTGCTGTGGTAACCCCTGAAAAAGGAAAAAGCCAAAAGAAGAAGGAAATACTTATATACACTTGTGAAACTCTACGTGTGTAAATGGTTGCGTTTCTGAATGCGTGTGTTATATAATGTATGAACGTCTGATGGATGCCCTTCTAGGTTCGACCACTCGAGGTCGCCCTCCCGTCTTTAAACCCTGTCTAATACAGCTTTTCTGGACTGTTAAGATAAATGCTCAGTCTCTCGTTTATCTTTTCAGCACTGACGGTGTTCACAGGTGTTTTCATACAATAACCGTTGTTTTAATGAATAACTACGGCGCAGATGAATGTCCCTTCAGAAAAAAAAGGAACTGTAAAAAAAGTCACAATAAATAGATTCGATTTTCATTTTTGACCATAATCTGTTGGCTCTAAAGACAACAAAGTAGACAGAATTGCATACTTATTATTATGAATACTGTTATTATTGAATACTATTATGAATATATTATTGTTATTATTATTATTAACAGGAACAACAATAATAGTACTATTATTATTATTATTATTATTATCAGTAGCATTATGAAATCACCATTCCCACCATTATTATTATAATTGGTATTATGTTTCCTATTAATATTATTAATATTAAATTATTATATTAAAGTTTAAGACTTTGAAGAAATTAGAAATACACCTGTGTCAACTGTAAATATACAGAAAAGAAACTAAAAGCTCTCCAGTATACACACTATTCAACCTGTACTGCACGTATTTATACACTTGTATTTACAACATAGTTAAGAGATGCTATATTTATTTTGTCTCTTTTCTCACACTCTATTAGAATCACCTCAGGAAGAGACAGCATTTTTTTTTGGTGTGTTTATTGTATGTTTACAGTGAAAATAAACAACAATTAAGTAACGTCCTGTCTGTTTTGTCCCAGACAAAGTGAGTTGATTAGTTAAACATTTATCATCAGAAATAGATCCATCTTTCTGTTGTCACATCTCTGGCTCACCGAACGTTGGAGTGGTGTGCACAATCTGTTTTGTGTGTGTGTGTGTGTGTGTGTGTTTTACAATGTTGTTATGCAAATCATTTCTCAGCAGAAAAACACACAAACTTTATAACAGAAACATTGACCCAAACAAACACCAGTGGAAAAAAAAAAAGTTTTTGAGACCAGACAGCTCCCTTATCGGTGGAAGTGGAACTCAGTAACTCATTGTATTTCCCATTTTGGAAAAAATTTTATATTGTTTACCCTGCATCGTGGCTGTCTGCACCACTGCCCTTCCCTCTGACTCCATGAACAGTCTCTCTCTCGCACTGACCTGTTCCCCGAGCTCTGCTTGTGTAGTCTGGTCCCGTCACACCTGTTGTCTTTGTGGGTTTGTAGTGTCAGTTTGTCAGTGTTCTGTTGGAGACTGTGCCAGGTCTGTCACTCTCTGTGTTCCAGTCTGCCCTGCTTTGTGCGTCTGTGTGTTTTGCCTTGGCTGAGTTCTGTTCTCTGCTTCCTGTCTGCTCCCTTAGCCTTTTCTACTCTGCTCTATCTTACTCTTGTATGATCAGCTTGTTTGGTTATACCCGATTTTTGGGTTTTGATCAGTGCCTCCTGTCTAGTGTTCTCCATGTGTCTCTGTACCGACCTGGACCACATGTCTTTCATCATGACCAATCGAATTTAAGTTGTGTTTCAGATTCCTCTGACCATTTGTCCTATTTTTTTTAAAAGATCAACTCATTCCTGATCCTGTCCGTCCTTGTCTCTCCTAAAGAGAGTCTCAGCATCTTTTAACTCCTTAAGTTTATTTATTTATAGAGCACATTTCATACAAACACGTAGCTCAATGTGCTTGGACAAAGATGAACATTTACAGCAGGAGTACAAAGATCGAAGACTGACGAAAAGCGAAAGGTCGAAGAAGAAGAAACCTCAGGCAGTTTCAACGGCCAGTGGAGCCCTCTGCCAGGGCTAGTGGAGTTATGCGTAGGCAAGGGTGTCGAGGTGGGTCTTGAAGACGTCAACGTAGGGGGCCTTCTTTGATGTCCTGTGGTAGGGCATTCCATCTTTTGGGTGCGAAGTGCATGAAGGCAACTTCCCCTATTCTCTTGCGTGCAGGGTCTGGGGCCGCCATGACTCAGGACTCAGGACGGGGCATAAAAAGACAGTGTGTCAGAGATAAAGGCAGGGGCAAGATCATAAACAAGAAACAGAATTGAGTGTGGATCTTAGCTGAACATTTTTGTGTTGACATGTACATATACTTATTGGGGCAGTGGTGACTTAGTGGTTAAGAAACCAGACTTGGGTCTAGAGGGTCTCAGGTTCAGGTCCACCAAGTGACCATTGAGGTGCACTGAGCGTGGCACTGTTCCCAAAGTGGGCTCAAATCTGTTCACTTTGGTGATGGGTTTAATGCAGATGTCGAATTTCATTCAGGAGGCAGTATCCTGTCCAACCCAGTGACACACTGCACCATTCTGTGAGCCTTCATGTATGTGGAGAATCCACTGGAAAATGTTATGTGGAAAGTGCAAATTGGAAAACCAAACATCTGAGTGAGATATGTATATATACAGTATATATAGGAAAAACATAATAATTATTATACATATTATTTTAATAATAATATTTATAATTACCTTTTATGTATTTTATTTATATATATATATGTATATATATATATATTGTCTATATTCATAAGAACTATCACAACAGGCACTGACAGTAGAAAAAAAAACAATCTTGAAATAAGTGTTGAGATAGTCTTAGATAATCAAGAAATTGTTGTTCATATTATTTACAGCATAGCTTTGGGTTAATCACAATAAATCTTTATTAGTCCAAGCTTATTGACTCAATGTGACAAAGTCAATGATGAGGGGATTTTTGCAAATATCTGAATATAAATACTTAATATCCGATTCCCATATCAACCGATATCCGTTATAATATAGCAATGGTGGGAGTTGAACATTGCCTGCTCACTGAGGTACTTAGATATAACTGTGATTTTCAGTTTTTTCCCTGGTCAGAAAGAGAAATAACAGCAAGTAGATGTTGTGATGTGATGTCACACTTGACTTGTGGAACATGTTGTTATGAGGTGGGTTTCTAACCTTTGGCAAAGCCCTTGTCCACTACAGCATCCATCTGTCTACAGTCCACTACAAACAGTTTGGTGTCAATCAGCCTGTCAGCTGTACACCTGCTGACTGTCCCAGATGTTGTTTTCAGCTCAAGGTGCTTTGGTGATATATATTTTTTCTTTTTTTGCAGTGTGATTGTTGATGACAGAATCGATGGTTGTGTTGATGGAGGTTGAGCAATGAGTTTTTAAACAGGTTTTAAAATGCATGGAAGATGCAGCAATCACCTGTTTTTTTACGTGACTTTTCAGAAACTGTACCAATTGTGCTTAACTGATTGTCGTATCAGGCCCCGTGGAGTGACATCCACAGAACTGTGATGGTCACTTAGGGGTTACAGCTGTGGGAACCTGAGCAGCATCTCTTACAGCACAGGGTGTCAGTAAAAACCCATGCAACCCCAACCAAGCCCTCCGCTCCACTATTAAACCCTGAGTCTGTAGCCAACGGCGTCCCGGCGCTGAGTTATGACATTTTTGGCATAGCTGTGCTGCAGGTGAAAACACGTCGCTGTGAAACACACTTTGGCTAATAGTGCATCTCCTGCAGCAATTTGTCCTCCACAACAACACATAAATTACCATTTAGGAGATGACTGCAGGCCGCAGGCACTCCTACATGCTGACTGACAGTTTGGGGCGAGTACAGCAGCAGAGAGACAGTTCTCAAACTGGGGCTGCCGGAGAGACCCCTGCAGGGGTTTCCAGGGAGTTCCCTCTTAAATTAAACTTTGATTTACAAGAAATTCCCCCAATTATAGAGTGAAAAGAGACTTTAGATTTCACTCACAAATCTTGCCCGCAGCTGTCCAATCATGTCTAACACCGAGAGGGTTTAGTGTTCGCTCTCTATGGCGACTGGTTAGCAGAACCTCAAGGCACCGATGCGGGGCCTCATTTGAGGCAATGAAGAAAAACCAGCATAATAAGATAGAAATGATGCTTATTAGAATCCAGATTTATTTATAGAGAAGTACTGTAGTTCCACTCTGTAAAAACCCGGGGAAATCAGAAAATAATCAGGAACATCAATCAGAATGCTGTGGACAGTAACAGTGATCTGTCAGCCTCCACGTTTCCCTCAATTGCAAATTGACTGTGTCATCACTCACTGGAGACAAATCCCTCCAAAATACTTCATGCCAGAGTCACAGGCTCGCGATACCTCAGTGCCGTCACCACTTTGCTCCCATTTCCTTCGTTTAAGCGCAGCAGAAGGAATCACAAACCCACAGTTAGTGTCAGAGAAACAGTCGGTCCGTCATCGTGTCGTCAGATCGGAGAGGAAATGACAGGAAGCGCGGGGAGGTGCGTTTGAAAGCACTGACAGCTGATTGGAGCTGTCAAATGTTTGGAGTGAAAGAAACTGACAGTAAGAGCCACGGGCCGAACATCACAGCACGTATGCACGTGTGCGAGTGCGTAGTAGACAAGGTTGTTGGACCACCTTTGTCTCTGCCTGTGTATGTGTGTAATAACAATAACAGATGTCACAGTCAAGACAAATTATACCTTAACTTTTTGTCTCTTAATATGGTTATCAGATCAGTTTTGGCTCAACAGACTCAAACCCTGGCCAAACACATGTCAGCATCTTGCATGGTTGTGTTTTATATCTTTTTTTCCAGGTAACTACTTATTTATGTTTGCAATTTTGCTTACTCTCCATCATCGACGTCTTCAAGGAAAGTTAGAAATGAGAAAACTAACGTAAACAACAAAAATGAACAGCATGTGTGCTATTTTTGTATCTAAAAATGCAAAACACAAAATCTAAACTTGTTGGCCCTTTTATTGTAATTTGCAATCCATCCTCTGGATGTCAGAAATTCCTGCAAACTGGTCCCAAAAGTGAATTCTTAACAAGCTGAGAATTTCACGTGGGGTTGAATATGAAAGGAGGTTTACAATGAAAATCTCACTTTGCCGTCTACTCACAATGTCACAAAAGACAAAGATAAGATAAGAATTAGCCAAGAAAAAGGTTTAAATTCAGCTGAGAAAGAAAATAAGGAAATAAAAATAAGAATAAAAAATATGTGTGTTATTTTAACAAATGTGCATGAAAAGTTTGTGCAATTGAATGTCTACAGTATAAATGTGCAAAAGTAATGTCCACTGTGTGTCATTGTGGGACATGGAAAAAATAAAAAAAATATATTTTCTGTTCTTCTTCTAAAGGGCCACATACCCTATTTTTGGCACCACTGAACTAAGGGTTTGTTATGTGATATTAGTTGAAAATATGAGTCTGAAATTCAACCTCTTCTCTATATGGATTTCAATTACTCTGGCAGAATACTGCAGTACTGGCAGTTTTTGTTGTATTCAGATTTTTCTTTTTTATTCGGCTCAAAATATGTTATGCACTTTTCATTGCATGTATTCTCATGTCCGGATGCAATGTATAAAAATGTCCTCTGCACTGAAATGACCGAGAAATGAAAAAGTGAGACTTGATTATATTGTCACACGTCATATATTCATGTGAAAAGTGCATCTGTTGAAAACTCGGTGGGGAGGTTACAGCGGAAACTGTTGACAGTGTGTCTGTGCATGGCCTTTACTGTCAGTCTACTCACTGTGTAAATGACATTTGTTACTTTGCAAGGAGGAAAGGAGACTAGAATATTTCTGTAGAATGCAAGTGATAAAACAGACAGGTCCACAGGCATGTCGGAGTTCCAAATAAAAAAAAAAATGTGAGAATATGTTGCCGATAGGAGACGGCTTTCTTTGTTCTCTTTAGTAAAGACATTCTTTTCTTTCATAGTGAAGTAGTTAAAGAAGTTTCTAAAGAATGAGTCTTGGCCCTTATATTATGATTAGCGTGTGACTTTGACTTAGACAGACTCTTAGCAGAAAGAGCTGCAGCTCATTTTATTCTTGTTCATTCATTTATTCATCATCATCTGCTTATGTATTACTGAGTCCCAGGGGCAGCTGGTGGCACCCAAACCACACTGCTCCATCCTGTGGGTGAGGAGGCCACAAAAAGTTATGTGGGTCGGGATGGTGCTATGATCAGAGCACCTCAGTGGCAACCTGGCAGCTGGTGGATTCAAACCTGAAGCCAGAGTCCACTCCACATGCTATTAGTTAGCTTTCCTATTTGTGGTGGACGAACCTTTTGAGGGGTCAAACTTTAAGCCGCAGGCTGGTTCATCATTGATTGGCTCTAGATGGCTTAATATAATTGAAATGCAAAAGAGATGAAATCTAAACTTTTAAAGAAAATTTGGTGTTTGCTGCTATCTAGTGGCATCAAATGAAATGACAAAACAACGTGCCAGTGTCACCCACGCTATTTTTGCCTATCTGGCATAATCTATCGTTTGTTTGTTTGTTTGTTTGTTTGTTTGTGCGTTCGTTTGTTCGTTCCTTCCTTCCTTCCTTCCTTTTGAGCAATCCATCCATTGTTCTTTCCATCCATCCATCATTCAATTCATCCATCCATCCATCGTTCGTTCTACCCATCCATCCATCGTTACATTCATCCATCCATTGTGCTATCCATCCATGCATCCATCCATCTATCTACCTACCTACCTACCTCAAACCTTAACCCAATGATGTATCTTTCTTTGTGTACTCACAGGGATGAAAGTACCCTTGATACTGCAGTAACTGGAAAAGCGCAGTATCCTTGGCTTTGACCTTATTTATATACATATATATATATATATATATATATATATATATATATGCTTAGGGTTTTCAACCTCAGTCAGACCGATGGTGCGGCAGCAGATCTGTGATCTGTCCTGTTGACTTCTCCGACTTCTCCTCTTTGATCTGTTAGTGGAACTGCCACACAAGCTCAGAGGATGTTTATTCCACACCAAATGTGTTGACAGGTGTCATGGGAATTCGAGAGGGGCGGGGGGCTCTCAGGTGTGTGTCTGCTGCTGATAGACACTCCCTTTGTCTCCAGGTGTGTGTTTCTGAGGGACAACCAAGCATTTCTGTGTGTGTATGTGTGTGTGTGTGTGCATACATGCATCTGCCCCTGGGCTCTTCCTGTAGCAGCGTCTGTTTCCAGCCCCAGGCCGAGGGACTTTACAGGCTCTAAGTGAGGCCACATCATTTCCCCGGTGAAGACAATTAGCTGCTAAACACCTCCCTGCTCGACCTTGTGTTTGTTTATCTGCTCCACGACCTGCTGCCTTTACGAGCTCTTTTTTTTTTGTCCTCCTTCATGTCTGACCATGTTTTACGTCAGTAGACACAGACATGAAAGACATTTTGGTTGTTGTCAACAAGATGCCGATGCTGAAAAAGAGAGATACATTGATTAAGTGAAAGATGTGAAGATAGAACCTAACCTAAGTAAAAATAATTATAATAAACACAGCAATGTGTCGACTGTTTTTGCGAAAAATTCTCGCAATACTTTCAACGGGCGTTTTGTTGTCACGATAACACATGCAATGTTTACAAGACTAAAACTATAGGTCAAGGTTACAACAACACTTTTGATGATGGTGAAAAACAAGTTACTGTAGTTCAACGGAAATAGCAACGTTGTATGTTACAATAATACAAGCGTTGCTCACTTGATTCATCCACAATGAGACTAACAGACGAGACTGGCATGTTTCACGACCACACCCTGCACGATTGTATAAATGATTATGTAAATTTATAAATGCATTGCTGCAATGCAACGTGGCCAGTCCTGCAACAAGGCTAACATTTGAAGTATTCTCATTAAAATTTTGTATTTTAAGGGCTCTATATTTATTGGAGGGTATGCATAGTAACATCAAAGCAGTTTTTCTATTGTTAAGTTAGTTAATTAGCGGATTCAGCTCTTGCCAACAACAGTTAGTACATTTAGTCTTGTCTCATCTCCTGTCAAGAAAAAGAAAATCTCTTCATCATTCCTACAATTTCAAAAAGTGAAGATCAGGAAGTAAAGAATTAGTAATAAGAATTGATTTATAACTTATTCTTCTTCTTCCCCTTTCAACTTTTTCAGGTGTTGCCACAGGGAATCAACGTTTTCCATTTTGTCCTGTCCTCTGTACCTTCTGCTACCTCCATGTCCTCCCTCACTGCATCCATCAATCTCTTCTGTCTCCTACCTGGTAGCTCCATCTCTAGGATCATTCTTCTACCAATATATCCACTGTCCCTCCTCTGAACATGTCCAAACCATTTTCATCTGGTTTCTCTAGCTTTTTCTCCAAATCTTCCTGTCTGTGTTGTCCCACTAATCACCTCATTGCTGATCCTGTCCATCCTTGTCTCTCCTTAAGAGAATCTCAGCATCTTTAACTCCTCCACCTCCAGCTCTGTCTCCTGTCTTATACCTATTACTAGTGTCTCTAATCCATCCGTCATGGCTGGTCTCACAACTGTCCTGTAAACCCTTCCCTTCTCCTTAGTTGACTCTCTTTTATCACAAATCACTATTTGTGACAATTTTCCATCCTGTCTGGACTCTATTCTTTACAAGTGATTTCTAGCTAGTTATTTATAAAAAATAATTGAGACAAGAAAACATTCTGGTCAAAAGTATATCCTTTATCATTGTTTGGTTCTTATCATTAGTACTCTGGGGTAAGTGATTTGTCAACATTTTGTGGTTGGAATCAAACAGCATATCTTTAGCTGATGACCAACAACCCGGGGTCCCCAGATGTCTCTCTCATTTCCTCTTATCCTGCCTTATTAAAGTGACAAATGTAAAATGGAACCCATGAACATTACAGACAGGAAAGAATCTCAGACTGACTAACCTAACTGGAGTGTCCTGTTACCCCTTTAAAAACCTAATTAAATTAGGTAATTCTGTGCACTTGTTTTGACTTCCTGTCGTCCCTTCCCTTTTTCTCCTCATTCCTTGGTCTTGAACCTGCATCACCTTCTCTGTCAGCTTTTCACCTCCCCATAAATAAAAGGTGTTTCCTCTCCTGTCGGCTTCACTTCCTGCCTGCAGCTGCATGTCCGACAGCTCCGCCCATTTCCAGTCCCAGACCTCGGGGGAGGTTGACGTCTACTTAGGTGGTAATATATATCGTCCTGTTTGACACAGGTGTCTTCCTAAAGTGGTCTAGATCAGATAAGAACAGGTCCTCCTCTGGTTTGGTCATTACCTCCCGCACTTCAGGCTCACACAAAGGCCTTTCCACATTAGCCTCGCATCAACACACAAAGATTGCATATTTAAATTAATATTTACCTTTAACACACATTTGTATGGACAAATATAATGATAACAACACAAATAATCAATGACAGTTTAATTTCAGAGCTAATATCCAAACATTTACAATATCACTCCAGTTCTTTCATCAATAGCTGTGTCATTGTACTGCCAAATGCAGGGCTTTTGGGGATTCCATGTTTTAGTTTGCATTGTAAACTTTATGTAATATACTTTATCTGAAGAATACAATTAGAATTAAAGAAAACAGTTGGGTGGTCTAATATTTTTTTCCATGACTGTATGTAGTATATTTGTAAATACAAGTTTACAGCGCTTGCGGGGAAATAATATGCATCAACATTTTGCCCAAATTCAGCACCTTCTATCTTGTTGACCTGTTGCACGTGACTACTTCCATTTATTTTTTTTTTCCACAAAGTGATATAAAAGTGACTGAATGCTTGGAGATGTAGAGGCCGCCACCCTTCACTTTTTGCTACTCTTAAATTCTTCTCTTGTACACAATCAAAAGTATTGTGCTAAAGTGCAAGTTAAATAATTTTAGATTTTAGTAGGCTAATTCAAATAAAATAAAATGTTCACATCCTGTTTCTATAGAGAATCAATAAACCAATACTAACAAAACTTAAATAAAATGTAAATGTTATCAGACTGACCTGCAATACATGTTAATTTTCTAGTCAATATTGATTCTTTCCTTTACAATTAAATTCTTATTCCAGGACCTCATGAAGGTAAAACAGACTAAATGATGAACTTGTTAAAAATAACAAATAAGTAAACAACTAGTTAGGACAATGACGTCATAAGGATATGGAAAAAACATTTTAATTGTTTTTTTAATCAACATGCATACCTTTTATGTAGGTAACCATATGTGTGTCCAGAGGGTTCGAGGTTTGAATCCATCAACTGCCAGGTGATAACTGAGGTCCAGTGAGCATGGACAATAAATACTCACAATAAACGTCTGTCAAAAATAATGTCAGTGTCTTCAAGAAGCCCAAAGATTATCCTGCATAGTTGTTAGCTATTGACATCTACATTGGTCACTTATTGGCCCATTATTGTTTAATGCATTGGCAGCAGTTACTCTTTACCAACAGATTATTAATAAGTTAATAATTAGTCACTGATTTTATGTTTGTCTCTATGTCTGTCCATCTGTCTGTGCAATTTACTCTGACTGGAAAATGTACACAAATGCAATTTCACTTTTGGTTTTGAAAGTCAAACACTGGGAGTGTGTGCAACATGATCCACAATGTCATATTCGACGCATGAGAAGCAGGTACATATCTAATAACATTCAGAATCAGTGATACATGACCATGAGGGGAAAAAAAAGACAGAGGAATCCAGACAAAGTTAGCAGTCATCAGAAGGAGGTGTTAAGGAAACAAAAAAATATTAGGACTTAGTGCTGGTTTGTTGTAAGCAGCCTTGTGATGATAGTATTTCATACAAATATTTATTCTCCTATATATATATATATATATGATGAACATTGGTTTATCGTAAAAATAAAAAGGTGTGTTGCTAAGTAAATATCAACTTTATGCCCGTAGCTTCATGCCCAGAAAGCAGTTTATATTATCCAAACGAAGAAAGAAAATTCCTAATTGCCAGTTACTGAATCAGCATCAAACTTGCACAGATAATAATTGTCAATGTTTGAAATAATACATCGTGTGCATCCTTTCTTCAGACCCTCCTCGTTGAACTTCTTTTATTTTTTTTCTTGCAGTGCAGAACAGCAGAACACCCTCAGGATGGAAACATGAAATATAATGATATATCTCACAGGCAGACATAGGCTGGCAGTAAATGTACAGACTGTGTCTTCTTTTTGAAATGTCTGGAAATAACCTAGTGTGTGTGTGTGCAGAGGAAAACCGGGTCGCAGGTCTTCATACCTGCCGAGGATAATAACAGGTATTTCAGCATGAAGTTGAGTCGATGATTGCAGCGGGAGCTTTTTCTTTTTCTCAGAGGGAGGGAGGGAAGATTTTGGCATTTGTAAGTGTAAACCAGTCGTGACAAGTGGCCATAAATTACCCTTAAAAACATCCATTAAAACTCATCTGACACAAATAGTCACTGATGCCATCCATCAACATACTTGAGTGGCAGTGACGGCGTCGTTGATGAATGTGAGCCGTTTGGAACGAGACATGATGTTTAGGGGTCGGGGGAAACATGCAAGACTGCGATGGAGTCAGTGATAAAAGTTGTAAATGACTCACTGATTACAAAAGAGCTTAACACACCCAAACTGTAAACCTGCCACGAAGCACTGACGGGGATTAAACACTGTCAGTTCTCAACAATGGCACCAGAAGCCCAGCGGCAAAGATGAACACTTCCTGTACGGAAATGACAGGGCGCAAAATGGCCACATGAAGAAGAGAGCGAATCGTTGGACGTTTTACCGCGATACCACAGAGAGACACAGCTGTTTCTTTTTTCATTTTAATCCACCTGTTTAAACACAGACAAGTTTGTCCACATTGGGATTGGGATAGAAAATAAAATGCTAATTTATTGATTTTTCTTCTTTTTTTTTGCAGTTTACATTTATATAATGGCACAAATACATTTTTGTTTCCATTAAAGCAGCAAAAAGATACAACTGACACAAAATTGGTATTTTCTAAATATAACATCATAGGGTATTCAACTTTCATAGCAGTAGCATAGTAGCATTACTCTGGTCTATTTTTATTTGCAAAATGCATGCAGTTTTGAAGCCTCATAATGGAGCTCCTTGCTGCGTATTATGCAGCGCAGGCTTTGTGTATGGAAGCAATGCGTCGCAATAAATCCATCCTATGTCAAGGAATCCTGCGATTGTCTGTTACATAGGGATTTCTTTTTTAAGTAGTACCATGCTATTTGTTACTGGCCAGAGTAGACTTTTTGAGAAGGTAGTGGATGTAGGTAAAAAAATGGTGACTATCTGATGCAGGGAAGCATCATATGCCCAGTTTCTGTGCGGCCTAATGTCAACTGACCTACGGACCAGTGGCGCTTGAGGATAGGGAACCATTGCATTAAAGGCTAACTATAAGATTTGGAAAAATAAAAGTTGAATGTCTGGACTTATTTTAAAGAACATATATGCACTTAAAAACCTTTAGTTATCTTATATGTGTGGATGTTGGTTGTGTTTACTGACCTCGAACTACGCACCGAAACCTGGAAAAATGATTTTGTGCAACTTTATTACTCTCTGAAGCCACATTGCGTTTTGTTTTGTAAGTGCATTATGGCAACTATAGTCAGGAGCCTCCAACAGCTATACTATACTATACTGTACTGTGCTGTGCTTGGATAATGTGTTGTAATAACTATTGGACCAACGTCTTACTCCCTCCCTCACTGCATCCATCAATCTCCTCTTTCTCTCCTACCTGGTAGCTCCATCTCTAGGATCATTCTTCTACCAATGTATCCACTGTCCCTCCTCTGAACATGACCAAACCATCTCAATCTGGCTTCTCTAGCTTTTCCTTCAAACCTTCTTGTCCCTCTAATCACCTCATTCCTGCTTCTGTCCATCCTTGTCTCTCCGAAAGAGAATCTCAGCTTCTTTAACGCCTCCACCTCCAGCTCTGTCTCCTGTCTTCTACCTATTCCTAGTGTCTCTAATCCATCCATCATGGCTGGTCTTACCACTGTCCTGTAAACCTTTCCCTTCACATTAGCTGACTCTCTTCTCTTTTATGAAAAATCACTCCTGTCTCTTTTCTCCAGTTGCTCCATCCTCTATTCTTCTCCTCTCTTCCACAGTCTCCACTGCCCTAAACAGCTGACCCTCAGTGTCACCTGCTCCATCTCCTCCTCTGCTCGTTGTACTCTCACCATTGTACTGTTTTCCTTTTCATTCATGTACTCCCTTGCTACAATACGACTGGTTAGAAAATAATAGTTATTGTTATTGTTCAATTGCGTTGAGTACACAAAGGAGTGGAATGTTGACAGGCAATGGTTGGGTTGAGCATCATCGGAGAAGTTATTTGTAAGTTCTTCAGAGGACAATTTTCTTGTGTTCACTCGCTCTTTGAGTGCGTGTTTGTGTTTGTGCAATTTTCACAGATGGGCATGCGACTCGATACCCTCCGTATCTCAGACACGTTCGAGAACAAAAGAACCACAAGCTTTAGAGAAAGTGAGAAAGTGTGTGTATGTGTGTGCGAGAGCGACAGAGTCTTTATCTCATGAATATTGCAGCAGCATCACCTTTGGGTGTCATATGGGACACAGGATGTGTCTAGGTGTGTGTCAAAGACTCCGCCAGTGTGTGCGCGGGAGTGCGTGTGCCCGTGCGCGGTGAACACCGCCCTCGGCCGTTGAAGGTGAGAAGAGCTGATCCTGAATTAAAAGACCTGGCACTTTACAAAATACACGACAATTACACAGATAATTATACCTAGACTTCACACAGAGCCCACAGGTCACAATTAACACGACGTACACACAAAGTCAGACAATCGCACACAGACCTCCGTGCGCATGATTAGAGTTTTGACATCAACAGCGAGAAGTTCCAAAAATGCATACAATTACTGCCATAATAAAAATAACACAATAACAGCATTAGGTCACACCCACACTTTCAGCTCACACCTGTTCACCTGCAGCTCTGCTAGGATCCACAGTTGATGATTAACTCACCTGGAGGTTGTTTTCTTTGCTAGCGAGTATATTTGTTGTTGTGTTGTGTTTGCTTGTTTATCAGTGTGTTTGATTCAACACAGACGTTTCAGAAAGAAAATCACAGTAATGATGGCCACTGTTTGCTCCCAGGAGACGGTGTTTAACTAGCTCCCTGTAGCCTTTAAACACAACTAATACACACCAACAGGGACCTGCTTTAAGTGCCGTGTGTGTGTGTCTTTGTGTGTTAGTGATTTAAAGAACGAAATGCAAAAATTAGTTTTTCCCTTCAATTATTATTTTTTTAAATCGGTATTTTTGTCACAACATTTATAGAAAATGCATTTGTCCCTTCCACCAGTGAAAGAACAGTGAGACTTGAAATGTGAAACATTAAAGCGGACGAATGAAAATATGTCTCGTGTCATGTGACATTTTGTCTGTAACTGTCGTCTCCGCACCATCTGTAGCTGCAGCTCTGCCTCCATCATTAACTCAACCATTGGTGCCGTTAACAGCTGTCTATGTGTGCACGCACGCACACACACACACACACACAGACGGAAATAGATACATAATATAGTGTTAAATTCGTAGCTGCTCTTTTTTTTCCCCTGATCAGACTTTACCGACTTGATTACGTCATGTCCATGACGAAAACAAAGATAAAAAAAAAACTTTGTGCTAGGCCATAGATGCACATGCATTACTGGAGAACGACCACCACAAACTTAATTTATTGGCCCAAAGTGCATTTTTTTATTTTTATCCGCATTTATGCCCAGAAAAAAAAGTAAAAATAAATATTAATATTACTGAATAAATGCTGAATAATATTATATGAATAAATTATAAATCAAAAGTATAATTTGGACAAGTTGGGCGGGCCGGATTAAAACGCCAAATGGGCCACATTTGGCCCCCAAGCCTTAATTTGTCCAGGTCTGTGCTAGGCAGTTGTTTATAGGCCCAGTGGTTTAGGAAGCGGACTTGGGTTCTGCAAGGCTTCAGGTTTGAATCCACTAGCTGCCAGGTTGCCACTGAGGTGCTCTGACCATAGCACCTGTCCTGGCCCATGTAACATCCTGTGGACTCACCACTCACAGGACGGCTGACAATATGGAGCAGTGTGATTTGGGTGGTGCCAGCTGCCCCTGCTACCCAGTTATGGACAAGCAGACGAAGATAAATAACATTATAATTTTATCTGAGGTTTCTTCATTTTCAGTTATTAACTACAAATATTCATTTGGGTGCATCACTATATCATAAAATTCCAAATAATTTCTCATTAATGGAAGCAGCCGGAAACAAAGACGTTCTCTGCCGTGATGTTAAAAAACATAAAAAACCTTCTTTTTTTTTTGACAGTGAAAAATCTTCAATAACTTAACGCTGACTTTCAAAATTATGAAAAGTATGAAAAATTATGGAAAGTAGAAAAGATCCAAACTCATCTCCGCATCAACGTCGTGCACAAATCCGACACAGACACTCAGGAAACACAGGGAAATTTAAGCTCACAATTTTTTTTCCACGTGATGATGATGCCCCTGACTTCATCTTCCCTCTGTTGCAGATCCACTGTATGCTTTCGTTTGTGGATCAGTGTTTAGGCGAGTGTTGTTGCGTCACTTGTGATTCATTTACAGTTTTTTTACTCTCTCTGCACGAGTCACAAGCCTCACCACTGTTTCCACTATGGGGGCCAAACATGTTGCCATGACATATTTTTTGGAGCAAAAATGTACATGCTGTTAAACAAGTCTGCCATTGTTTTTCACAGCATTGTTGTGAGTTATTTACACGATGCAATCTTCTTGTTTTTTTATCACACAATTAGGAGTGGGAGTGGGAGCAACTGATATATTTTGTGGGACAAAATCTGGAGTCGACTCACTTTGGTTCTCCATGGCTTCTCTAGTTGTTCCATGTATTGTTGGCCTCTATTTTGATATTCATAGTCCAGGGTTGATGTGCGAATATCGTGATCCTTGCACAATTTGCGGTACAACAACTTTCCAAACCCACGAGACGAATAGCTGGTCATTGCAATGGGGAAGGATGATAATATTCATAAATAATGATATTTTTTTTGCAAATTCTACCCTTTTTAAGCAAACAATATTAACACAAAAATATGAAGAAAACCTGTGACAATTTTATGTATTTAACACAGGAAAAAAAAAATTTGCTTTTTCCTGTATTTATTCAAGGCTCTTTCCAGTGGGCTCACCAACCATTCGAAAGGTTTATGTGGAGCAACAGTGTGGTGGAGTGGGATTTGGGTGAAGCAGAAGTTTGATGGATGTAGAAGATGGCTGCTGTTTTTACGTGAAGATATACAGTACCTCACAGTGTGTCCAATTTTTATGTCTTAGTCCTGCTTTAACACCATCCAACCTGTATGGGGCATTAGTTGCCCAGTTGTTAAGGGACTGGACTTGGGTCTGCAGGGTTCCAGGTTTGAATCCACCATCTGCCACTGAGCGTGGAACCATCCCTACTCACTGCTGCTCACTGTTTACTTTGATGAAGGGTTAAATGCACAGTTGCGTGCAGTGGCGTGGATCTCAAGTTTGTTTTCCCTTCTTCCTAGAAAAGACCTCCAGTGTTTTCAAGTGTTTTTATTACCTGTATTTTTAACCGTCACAAAATAAAATAAAATATGGAGGACATCTGACCTTGAAAAGTGGCAGGAGCTGAAGAATAGCTTTTATTAAAAAAAAATAAAATAAAATAAACTCCATATCACAGGCTCTTTGCCACCAGCAGGAGGCGCTCACAGTACAGTCAGCATTTTAGTACTCTTAAAAAAGCCTGAATTATCATGTAAACAGTGACTTGGATCTTTGGGTTGTTGTGCGGACGCCAACATCAGACGTGTAATTGGCCGTCACGTTCCATGCTAATGAGTCTCCATATCACCTAATTGTCCGACAAACTGTTCCTTTAATACCCGCCAGTGTGTGTGTGTGTGCGTGTGTGAGAGTGTTTTTAATTTATGCAGAATAAAACGCCTTCTGCCGAGCTGCTCCGTACTTCTCTCCAACAATAACGTGTCCGTCCTCCCTCCATCTTTCTTTTGGCTCGACCTTCTGTTCTTTCTCCTCTCCTTTTCCCTCACTTTCTCCCCTCCTCCTCTTTCTTCCTCTCCTTGACAACTGTGACTGTTTTAATTCTGACCGCTGATTAGCCTGAATCACTTAAGTCATCCATGCTGGATCCAACAGCGGAGCAGCGGGGGGGTCTTTAGACTCTTTAGACTTCCATTCACCGAGCTCCAGCCTCTTAATCACCCTTTAATTACAGCCTGCGACCACGAGCGCTGAAGTGGGAACGTTAGTCGCGGTTTCTTACTCCAGGTTTGGAGAGCAAAATAAGAAAAAACAACCTCTTCAAAGTGGCTTACGGGAAACAAATCAAGCACCGACTCTCAAGTCGACGCGTCACAGCCTGGGCCTCAGCGTCGTCCTGATGGCTGATTATTACGCACTCACCGTCACCACGTGTCGACCAGGACGCAGTAGCAGCAGCAGGTGTCTTGAGTCAATTACTGTAATTGTTGTGCCTGTTTCCATATGGGACTCTTTAGTTCCCATCAGATGAATTGGATAAGTACATGTATACACCAGGGTGAGAAATTATCAAACACCCAGGACTGAAGGTTCTTGAGATAAAATGCTCTTAAAAATCACAAAACAGGGATTGAAAGACCCCTCTGGATAGATACTTGACTTTAACAAAGTCTGTGAGGAGAATGCCCTGATGGGCCGACAGAAACCTGTAGCCCCACCCCCTGTTTCTTTTAACACTGTAGGGCATGTTATTGCCTGCGGGCAATTTAAAGCATGGCAGGATTACAGACTGCAGATTAAAGCTCGGACTTGAAGAAAATAATTTATAAAAAAATATCTTCTTACATTGAACTATGTAAATAAAATATTTATCATTTAAAGAAATCTGGTCCGACAATTCAGACCCAAATTTTTAATTGAAGAGAAAGTATAAAATGTATTGCCAATTTTAAGTAATAAAGTAATTCATAAACACTTCTACTATTGAAAATTTGCATTGGAAATGAATGAAATTTTTTATATGTTTGTGTCCTTTGTGTTTTCATAGTGTGTTTTTCCTCTCTTTAAGGAAATATTTTCTTTTAAGTTCCGACAGTCACTGTTTACCAAACTGCTGCTTTTTTCATTCGGACTAAAATTTAAATGTACAGTTCAATTTGTGAGGAAAAAAAAAGATTATACTTATATTTTTATTTCTGTTATATCAAAACCTAAACAAACAGTCACTCTAATGTGTCTACTCTTAATGTGAAATCATTCATTGTCTTTTAAATTCTTGTAGAATAATATTTATGCATAAAGCTCAGAAGAACCTGTTTTTAGGTTAGAAATTTCAGATTTTTTTTTTTTCCGTGAACAACGTAATTTGTCTGATTACCCTTGTTTTTTTAGTAGAATATTTCCTAAGATTCTTCTTGAGGAGGAAGTTAAACTCTCATCTCTTTCTTCTCTTTAGCTATCAGCGTTACTAATCCTTCTGTTGTGTTGTTCAAAGCGTCAGCAGGGATAACATCACTTCATTGACGGGCCCCTGCCCTGTTTCATCAATTAGAAGTCGCTGCGTACTAATCTGCTGCAGGAGCGCCCAAAGTTTTTTTTTTACTCGAAAAGAATAGCTGAGCACTTTAATGCTGTCTAATGACGTTATGGGAGGAATAGTCTCATGCCGCTGGGAACCTGCTAATCCCACTTTGTCCCTGTGTTGGATTTGTTTGGAAGCCCCGCCCCTTCTTTCCAGGGGCTGATCCCCTTTCGTGTTGCGTCGACACAATGGCCCAGGGGGTGCTGGGTATTATTTTCTCCTCAATTAGTGTTGATCACTTCCTCTGCGAACAAGGTGAGCGAAATTCCTGCAGGCCGCATTTAGGCTAGATTGGCCATCCTGGGCTGCTTAAAAAAAAAAAAGTTCAATACGGTAAATATGTGTGAATCCAGGGCTTCTGTCGGAACTTGACTATGACTGTAAAGCCCTATGACAGTTCCATGTCACGTCTCTTTTAAGGACTAAGTGCTGGGGTGTTTCGGGGGATTGAAGGGAAATGTCGGCGGGCCGCCAGAGCTCCGCCCACCACTCTCAGCCTCATAATGGCAGTTGCTGTTCAGAGAATGAGAGGAGGCTTTGATCAAACTGTCCTCCCATTTCCGCTTAAATCTGAGAGACCTAAGTCTGCCAAATCCTTGGCCTAAAAAAAAAAACACCCCCAACTCTGTCCCTCCCCTTTCAATGGTCCTTCCTTGTATGTAGTGTCAGAAGGGGAGACAAAGGTGAGACTGGGTAAGACAATAATGGAGAAAAGTAGAATTCACCTGTAATCTTAGTTTGTAAGTTCTCGCTTCACTCTTTTCTGTGGTGCCGTACACCTCCACGATGAACAAAAACGCATGTAAGCAACAGAACATGGACACAGATACAAGTAACAAATGCAAAAAAAAAAAACAGATAGAGTTGTTTAGTCCCTGAGCAACCTAAGGTCGGGGGATTAAATGTGGGCGGTCCAGCTAGGTAATCCGGCCCGCCAAACTTTTGGTTTGTATTATATTTATACAGTACTTCTTTCCCTACAATGGGCACATTTTTCCTATAGATGGCATTAAGAATATTTTATCCTTTATGCATGTCTTTTACATATAATTTCTCTTAGCTTTTATGAATAGCTCGATCTTTCTGCGAGTGACCCCGGCCCCTGTGTCCAATTTAAGGACCAATTGTGGCCCTGGGCCAGACCGATGCCCTCACCTGTTCTAATAAGTGTAAATCAGGGATGTCCGCACTTTTTTCGTCTTTTGAGCTACTTTTCAAATGACCATGCTGAAGTGATCGACCTAGATTGAAAACTCTAAATATATTTACCTATATAAACTGGATGTCTTACTCTAAACATGACATACTGTATAAATATGTTAACGTATGTTACACTATCGAACTCAATACTTATATTATTTTCATTCTGGCCCAGTGAATAGCATCATCAACTAGAATTACATCTGTAATTTTAAGGACTATTATTTCTTATGCTATTGTTCAGGATCTACCAGCATTCCTTTGGAGATCTACTGGTGGATCCCAATCTGCCAGTTGAGCGCCCCCTGGTGTAGGACATGCAACCTACATTGTTTCTGTCACTTTATCTTGATTAAATCAAGATATGTTCTACTTACTTTGTCATTTTGAATATTTTAAACTCAAATTTTGAGAGCATAATACAACTCTTAGTTACCCAGTCCCTTTTTGAGTGTCCAGTGTTGATAAGACAGTCCTGCTATCTTATCTTCCTTCTCTTCTGGGACTTTTTTTTCTTGTTTTGTCTTGTTGAGGAGAGGCCGTCCCCTCTGTCCAACCCCCCCACACCCTCAACTGCCAAGAAAAACCCAGTAGACGAAGATGACAGATGGCAGTTAGCTTTAAGATCAGTCCTCGGCTGCTTGAGACACTGCAGCCACTGCCGCCGAGTGTCCGTGGAGTCAGGGAAAGCAGATGCACATGCATATGCTTTCCCATCAAATGGTCCCATGTTTAGTGGAGATGAGCTGGGACAGGGTGCAGGACACCACTATTGGTGGGTCACTGGTTCCAGTCCCAGAGGTCTGCCCGCTCAGATTTGTTTGTTCATTTAGACTGTAATGGATGACACTGGCACCAGGGACAGAGGACTTAAGAGAACCAGTTGGGGAGATAAAGAGAATTTTTAAATTATTTTTACACTAATTGAAGTTGGACTATAGATCATAACGTGAGTTTTTTTTTTTTTTTGGAATACTGTTCTGGTTCTAAAGTAGTGACAAGGAAAGACATTTAGGCTCCACCCACCTATGTTTTTATTTTTACTATAATTTACAGTTTTTGGTCGTTGTCAGATGGCATTTTTTGTAACCCTCCTATGGTATGTCTTAAGTATAAAAAAGGAAGAGACAAACACACACAGGAGCTCTCCACTGCTGCAGTTTGTAGTTGCATGGTTTAGCCACAGGAGGCACTATTGCACCTGACACGTGAATTAAAAACGGTGCAATCACTTGATGAACGTTAACAAAGTTTTCCAGGTGCATTTCTCTTAATTCTCCTCCTTTAATTCTACAAAAACACACATCGCTCTGAGATAGAATTTCAGTTTTCTGATAGACAGCAGGTAATCAAAACACTTTTCTTTCCCTCTGTCTTTCTCCTTTTCCCTTTCCTTGTCTCACTCTCACCTCACCAACACCTGCAGCGCCTCAGGGCCAATCTGTCGTCCACCACTAACTCCAAACACAGCGGCCTGTCACATGCACACACACACACACACATACACACACACAGAGTAACGGAAGTGCTTTTCCAAAGGTCAAAACATCTCAAATGATCCTTCGTCCCAGCAGCAATCCATATCAGCAGTGTGAAACTCTTCCTTCATCCATGCGTTACTCGCTCCACGTACGTGAGGAGCTGTTTGCATGCCTGCTGCTCACACATGTACAGAATGTCCTGCAGGTCTGTGCAGAATTAAATGAGGGTCCGCTGTGAAACCAAGTCCTCAGATTTCTGGTGAGATCCATGTTCGCCTTCAGTGACAAATGACCCGGTCATTGTTGCTTTGACTATCATGTGGTGGACACTAACATTAGTAAGACAGACACAAGTGTGTGGGAGTTACATCAGTATAGTATTAGCTGGGCTGTTGTTTGAGAGTTGAAGGGATGAAAGATTACATTCGCCCTTAGGTATGGAGTCTAATTTTGGCTTCAATGACTGGCTAAATCTGGTTCTCTCTAAAATGGAGATGGATCGGTGGATGATTGGTGGAGAGCTGGTAGGTATCTAGTTAGGTAGGTCAGGAGATAGATAGGTAGGTATTTAGGTAGGTCAGTAGATAGATAGGTTGGTTCGTACGTAGGTAGATAGGTAGATAGATAGATAGATAGATAGGTAGCTAGGTAGATAGATAGGTAGGTAGATAGGTAGATAGATAGGTAGCTAGGTAGATAGATAGGTAGGTAGGTAGGTAGTACGTAGGTAGGTAGGTAGGTAGGTAGATAGATAGATAGGTAGATAGGTAGATAGATAGGTAGGTAGGTAGGTAGATAGTACATAGGTAGGTAGGTAGGTAGGTAGTACATAGGTAGGTAGGTAGGTAGTACATAGGTAGGTAGGTAGGTAGGTAGGTAGGTAGGTAGATAGATAGGTAGATAGGTAGGTCCATAGAACTTTTATAATCCCCTTAAGACGATCTTTAAGGAGATGTTCATTTTGCACCTTTTGTCTTCCGATCATTAATTACCACCGGCTAAACCTGGTTCTCTCTAAAATTGAGACTGTATGGGTTGGTGGTGTAGATGGATGATAGGTGGATCGTTAGGTAGGTCAGCAGACAGACAGATAGACAGACAGATAGACAGACAGATAGACAGACAGATAGACAGATGGATAGATAGATAGATAGATAGATAGATAGATAGATAGATAGATAGATAGATAATAACTCGCAATATCCCCTTCGGCGTTCTCTAGGGAGATGTTCATGTTGTACCTTTAATCTTCTGTGCATTAATGACTGTCAACATGGTTGACTACCTGTGGTATTTACATTAATCCAAATCATCTAAGGTGGTTTATAATATGACACCATGTCACTGACTAGTATAGTGATGCTTGGTGGGAACTGAACCCTGCCCAGTTACCCACAGTTGCAAGCCCACCGCCGGCACCACCTCCTCTTCTTCTTCCTCCTTGCCTTGTTTAGCTTTGACACCTCAGCTGTTCAGCAGGCTGCACAGACGAAGGTGTGGAGTGAGAGAGTGAGGGAGGAGAGAGGGAGGAGGAGGGGAGGCAGGCAGAGAGTTGATAATGAAGGTAGCATGTTGTTGTCACCACAGATTGTTGCTCAGGGCCTTCCGTGCTTTGTCTTTGTGTGCGTGTTTGTGGGTGTATGTATGTGAGAGAGAGAGAGAGAGACTCCCCCACCACCTGCACTCGCACCTCCACCCACTTTAACATGTACAATACCAACGAGATGCATTATACAAGCACTAGACACGTTCCACTAGGGGGCAGACCACAGGTAAATTGTCTAGGCATGGCATCAACAATAAAATGAACCGTATTGACTTTGCCATGGACATAGTCGCTGTTTTTTTCTTTCACCTTCTTGGCGACAGCAGCCATTTAAACCCATGTGTTTGGCAGCATGAGCCACATCATCTCAATGCAGCATCCAAAATGTTGTGTGTTGATATTGAGTTCTGATTGTCACATCATAACAGTCATAAACCACTGAAGATTTCTCATTCTTAGCACTGAAAAAAAAAAGTGCCGCTGCTTGGTTAGTAAACACTGACTCTATAAATTTGTAAGTTGAGATGACAAATAATATTAATATCCCAGTTATCTCTGCTTCCAAAAAAAAAAAAAAAAAAAAAAAGCATATCAAAAAANNNAAAAAAAAAAAAAAAAAAAGCTGATAATGAGCCAAACATGCTCCGCCTGGCTCCGGATCTGCAGCCGTATGCCACCAGAGCTTTGGAAAGTGAGAAGTTGATTGGCTATCAACAACTTTCCACCTATCTCTCTTTCTGTCTCTCTCTTCATCCACACTGTTTCCATGCAGCCTCATTAACACTAAATGTGCCATCAGGCAAATGCAGAGGCAATATTTGATCACATGAACAATAAATTACCATCAACAAGACGCTCGCAACACACATACAAGCACAGAGAACGCAGATGAGGATAATTGCTTTGAGGCAGTCAGGACAGGTAGATGCTGCAATGCTCCTTATCGGCGTTACTGTAATCACCAGGTCGTCCTCTGGCCAATTAGGCATTCATGCCATCGTTGGTAACACCTAAGGAGGTGATGCAGGCGAGATAATGAGTGATCAGTTGTTTGCATGTGTTGTAAATTGATATAACACAAGGAGATAAATAGATAGAGGAGAGTAGTCTGAGATAAATATTGAGTGGGGGCTTCATTCCACTACCGTGTTTTAATGATGAATGTTAATGTCATTACAACTCAGAGGTAACAGGTTCACTTTCTATGCCCTCCCCCCAAAACACAATCAAAGCAAAGATACTGCTGCTGTTGGCAGGTCTACATATCGGGGTTGCCATTTATTAAACAGAGAAAAAAATTCCAAAGTCCTGATATGATTTTCTTCATACGTCTTAAAACACTGAAGCTGATCTAGATTGACTTGTACGACACTAAAAAATTTCTCCTGATTCCACTTTGGATTTTATCTGCAAATGCAGAACAGTAGTTGCAGGAGTATCTCAGCCGATATGTTTAAAGTAGTGGTCAATGTCTTTAAATAACCAAGTGAAAATAATGTGGGAACTAAGAGAATATAAATTTAGGAGAAGATAATTTAATATAACGCCTCCCCAAATGCATCCATAAGTCTCCAAAAAATGATATAAACCGGAGATCTGGCAATGTTCAGAGGGAGATTACAGTACAGATGCCGTACTTGATGCTGTACCTCTGCGCAATAAACTCTTCTATCTGCAAACATAGTCAGTGTCAGACTTCTTGACTCTTCTCTGCATCATCAACAATTAAACAACTACCCAAAGTACCCAATGGGAACCAGCTGTAAAGGAAATCTCACTTATTGAACGCTGTGACAGATCTGGACCTTTTGGTTTTCTGACCGACTGCCTCAGCCACTCAATTTTGGTGTACACTCCTTTTTGGTCCTCAACGATACATTTTAGTGACCTATTCTTAGGGAGAGACAATGTTTTGTGTCAGCTGATTTGCATAAACATATACAGCTCATTATCTCCCCCTGTTTTTCTCACACAACCATGTCACTGCTCGCGTTTCCTTCCTTCACAGGAAGTGGTCTCCATCTTCCAGATGTTTGCTTCACACCATGTACGAATGACACAACACACACAATGGGACTGAGCCTAACAGCTTTGTGCTGAAAACACTAAAACCTCACTTATACCTAATTTAAAAAGCTGAAAGTGTCGCAGTTCCTGTTGTCTTTAATTAAATCTGTTAAAACTGCTTCATACACATATCACTTTCTTTAAGGCTGTTGACCAAATTCATTATTTCTCCACATGTCTGTCATGTTAGCTGATGATGTTGCTTTTTTGTAGAACAAGAATAAAAGATAACAAAACTTTATGAACTAAAAAAGTGGATGATTTTGTAGCCAAGTGCTATCATTTGGCTACACACATTATACTATATTATGTACTATATACTATATTAAATTACCACATTAAGAGACACCAGCAACAGGCAGAAGACAGGAGTCAGAGCCGGAGGTGGCGGACGCAGGTTTGGACATGTTCAGAGGTGGGACAGCGGATGCGTTGGTAGAAGAATGATCCTAGAGATGGAGCTACCAGGTAGGAGACAAAGAGGAGATCGATGGATGCAGTGAGGGAGGACATGGAGGTAGTTGGCGTCAGAGCAGAAGATAGAGAGGACAGGAGGAGATGGAAAACATTGAAAAGAAACAAAGGAAAAGAACATATTATTGACCACAAATATGTTTTATTTTAATTAAATTGACACAGTGGCAAGTGCATCACTCATTCCTTTATCTTCATCTGCTTATCCATTACTTTGTCTCAGGTTCAACAGTCTCCATGACTTCCATTCAAATCACACGGCTCCATACTGTGAGTCTTCCTGTGGTGAACCCATTGGTAATTATGTGAGTGCTATGCTCAGAGCACCTCAGTGGCAACCTGGCAGCTGGTGGATTCAAACCTTAAGCGTTGCGGACCAGAGTCCTCTTCCTTAGCCACTGGGCCACACGTGTCCCCCTTATGTGCAGTATACATAGAATTGAATATTTTCGATGATCAGATTTGATCTACATTAGTTCCTTTCTAGTCAGTTAATGCTTTTACAGCAGCCATTGATGCCCAGTTCTCCTTCTTGACTCAATTCAACAGGTGTAACTTTATATTGGATGTACATCATAAATTGGAGCTGTGGTGTATTTTACTAAATAGCTGCATGTAACAGAGCAGTTACGTAAATAGACCAGTGTTTAGGATAATCCAAGCACGTCTTTAAGTGAAATAAATACAATGTGCACTCAAGATTAGTTTCCAAGGATTAGTGTCAATGACGATCTCCCCGTGACCGCGCTGTGTCTCATCTTTAAATTCACACTGGTGCGTTCTGTCTCCCTCATCTTTAATCTTCTTTTAAGGATTCCTCATCTTTAACCTGTTTTGTCTAATCTCTGTGTAGTTTTCCCTGTGTCACGGTTAATCCCAAGGTTATTTTTCTTAAATTTGATCATTTTATCTCTTGTCAAGTTTGTAGAATCCTCTTCACGTGTCTAGTAGGACTGTTTGACAGGTTGGAGAAAAGAAATGTGAGTCACGTATGTGTTTGATCGCACTACTTTATTCCTTCCTACTATTTCATGGTCCTCCTCATTCACCGTGTTCTTCTCTTTGTCTCTTTTTCTTGTCCATTTTCTTTCAAACTGTTCCTGTCTTCTCCTTCCTCTCCTTCCTCGGTATCGGTTTATCGGTTTAACTTTTCTTTTTGCCGTCTTTTTCCCACACTGTATTTTTTTCCCCTCCCTTTCTACTAGAATGGTATCCACTTCTGATCAAATTTTTTTTTTGTTTTGTTTTGTTTTGGTTTTCATACCAATCAATCTTACTTGTTTTTGTTTTCTTTTTCTTTTCTGTTATTTATAACGTGATATGTAAGTAAAATTAGAATAGACATCTGGGAGGATTTTCACTTTAATGCATTGATATATTGTAAATTTATACAATTTTATATGTATTTGTTAAACGACCAAACCAATGATGGTTTCTCTTGTTTGGGAATTGGAATAGAAGTCCAGTTGCACATCCAGGTTGCAGCCGCAGCTAAAGAAAAGTAAACTTCTTGAATCACTCATCACTTAAGGGGACAGTGGACAGCTTTGAGCACCTGTGGAGCAGTGGGCCAGGGCAGTGCAATGATCTGTGGACCTCAGTGGTAACCTGGCAGCTGGTGGACTCAAACCTGGTACCCTTTGGACCCAAGACATTCCTTAACCACCACTGTCAAAGCATTAGTATTAGCAGTTGTTACAGTCTCAGGCTTATCCATTAAAGAGACTTACTTATAATGATAAACCAACTGCTATTAATTATTATAAATGTTTTATAATTACATTAACTTTGTATTTTGGGGTTGGACCAGAGTAGCTACGGATGGCTTCACCTCTAGGGGCGCTCTAACTAAACTTTTTGTAAGAAAACCGGCTGCTGCCGGTTGTGAGTTACTTAAATGTCACTGATAATTTTCCCACAGTGCAAAGATGTACAGTTGAACAGTAAGTTGTTTTTAGGATCAGGTTTTGCAACATAATTTCACTGTTTATTACATTCAAATTACTAATAATTTACACATTCTGAATGGCACAATATAATTATCATGTATTGTGACATCATTAGCTCCATCTGCAATTTGGATTTGTCACAAACTTTCGGCCTAACCCTCACTGAACCAATCTCACCCGGTCCTCATTCCTCCCCTCCAACACGTTTTCAGTTTCTTTTTTCTTTCCTGACACCTTTTTAATCTTTCTTTTCTCTCTTCTGACACATTTTGTCTTCCCTCCCTCTTCTGTCAGGACACACACACACACACACACACATAAGCGCGGAGCAGAGGTGAAGTCGGGAGGCTTGTCTTAGCGTGCCATCTGTCCTCGGCGCTGACGTTGGCTCTAATTACCGCATCTCCCCTGGCTAATGCTGCCTCATTAGGCCGCCGGAGCATGTGCAGCCGACACAAGCGCGGCAGAGAGTTTGCACCAGGAAACGCGAGCCTGAGCCATTATGAGATCAGGAAATCTGTCTGGTGCGAAAGGCAATTCACACCAGCGACTAAACGCTCATTTTGCTTTCTCTCTCTCTGTTCCTCACTTGTCAAGCTTTCTCTCTCCCTCACTCTCTGTTTTTTTTTTCTCCCTCTCATCTGCTGTTGGCGAGCGACTCAGGATCAGGTCCAAGAACCAAAACAAAGAAGTCGAGGAAGAGTCACGCTCCAAGACTACCAGAAAGATGCCACCTTTTTGAATTCCTAGTCCAATGCATGGCTTATTTTATTATATTCATCTTTCTCTGACATTTCTCATTTCTATCATTATTAACACTGTTAGAGACACACTGTTAGAGACACTCACTCCTTCCCTTTCTCTGTGGTTCTGGACTGTTTGCTCAGTCCTTGATCTGACCAGCTGGTTTTGGCAGGTTGTGAAGACTGCGTGCAGAACCATGTTCCATGACTGAGTGAGTGTGTTTGTGCTTGCATGTGATACCAGAGCAAACGCTGAGTTTCTCTCACCTGTCTTCCCTGCACCTGTTGGGTTTTACAAAAAAAAGAAATCAACTTGAAGGTATGTGAAAGTTCTGGGAGTTTCAGGTCTGTTGAAAATGTTTCACCTCCGACACCTCCCTTCCTTCCTGAGTAGAACCTAAAGTTAGCTGCTCACTTTTAGGCAAACATGTGTTTCTGATATTGATTCCTACAAACATGGATGAATGGGTGGACGGACGGATGGATGGATGGATAGATAGATAGATAGATAGATAGATAGATAGATAGATAGATAGATAGATAGATAGGTATAATATAGAATATATGAACCCTGGAGAACCCTACATTTGATTGGCTAAACTTCTTTACATATACCAGCTGTAGCATAGAAGAAAAAATACTTAAAAACATTATCATCTGACCACTGACAGGTGGGTGGATGGTTGGATAGATAGATAGGTGGTGGCTGGATGGATGGATAGATAGGTAGGTGGTTGGGTGGATGAATGATAGATGGGTGGTTGGGTGGATGGATGGATAGATCGATTGACAGGGAGGTGGATGGAGGGTTGGGTGGAACAAACATGGATGAATGGGTGGACGGACGGACGGACGGACGGACGGACGGACGGATGGATAGATAGATAGATAGATAGATAGATAGATAGATAGATAGATAGATAGATAGATAGATAGATAGATAGATAGAGTTTAGAGTTTTGCAATGGAACTTTATTAAACATGGTACACAACAGATGTGATCCAACATCAGTACAAAACAAACAACCGCAGTGTAGCTGTTACACTCCACTAAAACTTAGGAAATCATTTAATGGCCATATCATAATGAACTGCCCAGATAGATAGATAGATAGATATAATATACAATATATTAACCCTGAAGAACCCTACATTTGATTGGCTAAACTTCTTTACATATACCAGCTGTAGCATAGAACAAAAAATACTTAAAAACATTATCATCTGACCTTTACTAAAAAATGAAGCCAACTTCTGCAACTCATTTTGAAGTATCGGTAACTTGTCTGTAAAAGTCCTACTTATCTTTCTTCAGTTTTAAATGTCTCTCTGTCTCAGTGGAGATCACTACCAGAGAAGAAAGTCGTCCCTGTTCACTCCTGTTGCCACTGTATGTTTCCAGTCTTTTCAAAGCGGAGAACGACCGCTCCACCGATGCTGTGGTCGCTGGCACAGTGAGCACCACCACCAACAATTTCAATGAGATCCTTCTGTCCAAGGGATGTACATTATGTATCCACATGTGGATACATAATGTCTCCTGCCATGACATGAGGCTGGAGGACTGTGTGCCTCACGGTGCAGCTCTGTGACTGCTCAGCACAAGGACACGTTATGCACATACAGTTGTAGGTTATCAAAAAAATAAACACTGGGCTTTATATACAACAGCTGAAATAATTAAATTATATTCATATGGTAAGAAGTATTTAGTAAAATTTTAAGAGTGACATTCACAGGGACGGCAAAAAGTTAAACGGAAAAAGAAGTTATGAAATGAAACCGAACACCACTGGTCCAAGGGCGACCATATTTATATACAAAGCAAGTGAACACATATACATTAAACCTGAGCTGTTTTTGTTATTAGTATAGGTTTGGGAAGTTACAGTAAATTTAGGGCATAGATATGAATGACAAATATCCTGAACTATTTTGGATTTCCTAAAAGGTACTTTTGACCTCAACATTCTACTGCAATCATCTGAAAACTTCAAACTTGTCCTTGATCCTTGGTGGCAGGAAAGAAAGAACATTCCGTCAGGACACCTTCAAAAGAGTCATGCCACAGTTGTCATGTTCTGCCCGAGGCTCTGTTGTTCCTCATGTTTAGAACCTCGACATGCTCCAGCTGCACACACCCTGCAGCACCTGCAGCCACCTCATACGTGCGCACAGCTCTGCAGGCGAACCATGTTCTCGCCGTTTTACATCTGTGGCGTCTTTATTCCACTAATTTTGATGTCATCTTCTCCTACAGGACAAAATTGAATTAACACAATTGCTCATTTTACCCTAAAAACCTAAAAACCGTCTGGATTTAACTCATAACAAAACAAGTTATAATTAGGAAAGTGACAAAATATGTAAAAGTCTGTTTTCCTCTGGTTGGATGTTTCCACATTTCATTGCATGAGTAAAAAAAAATAACACCTGCCAAAAACCAAATGCTGTTTACACCAGCGGGCTCCTAATTTTATTATTATTCCAGTTCCCTTTTTTGTTAAAGCTATAGAATTTCACAAGTGTTTCCCACTCCACTCTAGTCGTGTAACAGCTTCACAGTCTGTCCCTGCGGCGTCTCACTCAGCATGAATCATCTGACAAGACACGAGATAAAGATCTGAAGTCTTCATTTTCGAGTATCTGATGCGGTTTCCCGATCTCTGACGACCATAAATCTGGGAATTGGTGATTCCAGCATCATCAGCGACAGACGTCTGATGTCAGAGATTCTCCGTGTTTACCGGAGATGTTCAAGCGGCTGCAGGTTAACAAGAAACACAACACGGAGGAATTTTATGATGAGGCAGGATGACACATGAGTTTAGGGTCAAAAAAAGAATAAGCTAATGACATGATGATGACAGTGATGTTAATGACTAATTCTGTGGCTTTTATATAATTAGAAAAACATTGTGGGGAAACATTATAAACTACACAGTGGTCAGAACAGGTTATTTTGTAGTTATGAAATAAACCACTACTTCAAATCTATACTTATTCTGGAAACACTACTATAGTACTAGAATACTCTGCTGCTTTCTTTAATTTCTTGTTCAGTTAAATGCTTTGTTCCATTACAGGTGTGTTACCTGAAGAATACAATGATCACAAAACGTTAAATCCTTAAAAACCTTGTTTTTTTTCTGTAAAATGCCTTAGCAATTGATTCATTTCTTTTAGAACTTTATTAATTTCTCGGGAGTATCTTTTAGGAAATTATTCCTCTGCATTTAACCCATCACCGTAGTGAGCAGGGGGCAAACGGCTGAGCCAGCGCCCGGGAAGCAGTGTGTGGGGACAATACCAATGCAATCTGGTAGGGGGATTTGAACCGGGGGCCTTGCGGACCCAAGTCCATTTCCTTAACCACTAGGCCACCAACTACCAGTTGTGATTTTATTATCTCATAAGTTTAACCTTATGAGTTTTTTTTTTTTGTTATCATTATAATTGTCCCAATGACTGTACTTTTAGGTGTCAGGCTTTAGAATGAACTAGAAATTAAAGAAAGCAGCAGGATGGTCTTGTATTTTTCCCATAGCTGTACAACGGCTGGAATATCAAAAAATAAATTAGAATGTTGCTCAAGGTGTTCACATGTATTAGTGCAGCCATAAGTGGGTAACTACTCTGACTGTATCAACCACTACTTGTTACTGCAGGGGTGGGCAAACTAAGGCCCGGGGGCCACATGTGGCCCGTTGAGCCTTTTAATGCGGCCCGCCATCCCTGTCCAAATGAAACAATTTATTTATGTTATAATTAAACTTCCGACTTTTCCCTACAATGCCTGCGTTTTCCAAGTAGATGGCATTAAAAAAGCCAATAAGAAATTTAGTGTATTGGGTTTGATGCATGAGCTGACCTAGGATCTAGGCTAGGATCTGACCTACACGACAAATTGCAGAGAATTTTTTCTTCTGACCAAATCTAAGATTTGTTCTGTACTATGTCATTATTTTCAAAGATATTATTCTTCTTAGACCGAACTCCTTATGGTATTAATCTCATTAATTCAGCTCTGCTCTAGGTAGTTAATATAAATGTAATGTAACAATGATTATACGAAGATTTCTCCATTTGACTGTGAAAATTGTCATACATAAAATTAATAATAATTAGTTTCTTTATTAACATAAAAACACTCATGCCAATTGACTTCATTTTACATAGGGTTCATTTTGCACGGCAGTGTAATGCTGTGTTCAGTGGTGTGGCTGGAAGTGATAATTTCTTGTTATATGGTATGTGATGTATGATTTTTTTTTTTTTTTTTACATTTTTTCTCAAAAATAT
>JAFBJS010000524.1:111385-142563 GCA_016785265.1 Paraplagusia blochii | reverse complement strand
CTCGCAACTAACTTACAATAAAAAAAATACTAATAACTTTTTTTATCGGAAAATCATGTTCTTGTGTTAGCGGCAGGCTGCACCCAGCAAGTGCTGTGCACGTAATTCCTGTGGGAATCAAACCGGGGACTCTCTATCCTGTCTCTTATACACATCTAGATAGGGGGATTTGAACCGGGGGCCTTGCGGACCCAAGTCCATTTCCTTAACCACTAGGCCACCAACTACCAGTTGTGATTTTATTATCTCATAAGTTTAACCTTATGAGTGGTTTTTTTTGTTATCATTGTATTTGTCACAATGACACACAATGTAAAAAATGTACTTTTAGGTGTGCCAGGCATTAGAATGAACAAGAAATTAAAGAAAGCAGCAGGATGGTCTTGTATTTTTCCCATAACTGTACAACGGCTGGAATATCAAAAAGTAAAATAACATGTTGCTCAAGGAGTTCACATGTATTAGTGCAGCCATAAGTGGGTAACTACTCTGACTGTATCAACCACTACTTGCTACTTGTTGAGTATTTTCCTCTAAATAGGATCTGACCTACACGACAAATTGCAGAGAATTTTTTCTTCTGACCAAATCTATGATTTGTTCTGTACAATGTCATTATTTTCAAAGATATTATTCTTCTTAGACCAAACTCCTTATGGTATTAATCTCATTAATTCAGCTCTGCTCTAGGTAGTTAATATAAATGTAATATAACAATGATTATACGAAGATTTCTCCATTTGACTGTGAAAATTGTCATACATAAAATTAATAATAATTAGTTTCTTTATTAACATAAAAACACTCATGCCAATTGACTTCATTTTACATAGGGTTCATTTTGCACGGCAGTGTAATGCTGTGTTCAGTGGTGTGGCTGGAAGTGATAATTTCTTGTTATATGGTATGTGATGTATGATTTTTTTTTTTTTTTTTACATTTTTACTCAAAAATATAGAATCTAGTCTTTTGTGAACAAGAAATTAAGTCATTTATTTGGACATTTTTTTGTGTTTTTGACAACAGATTGTTGTCGGAGAACAGCAGCATCCACCAAACTGATTGTGGCCAACCTTAACACCAAATACTGTCCAATAAAATTACCACATTAGTGCAGTTTAATCATTAAACTCTTCTGAAAGGACGTAACCTTAGTATTAAGCTCCATAAAGTACTAATCTTGCCCTGGCTGTGCATCTACATTAATTTTTCATACTTAGCTATAATTCTAAGAATATGATCAGAAGACTGTTGTATTTTTGTATATGTTTCTGTGTTTATTCCCTCAGGTGGTGTCGGTCTGATTCCCCCATATGTTCTTTATTCCTCCTGAAGAACTAATGAAGACAGCACGATGCTGACGGCCAAGTCGGCCGTGGACCAAATTCTCCCGGAGCCAAGGCTCTCTGCACTGACAGTGTTCGTATATGATCTCATTACAAATGACTAAAAAAATCACAGCGCTGATATAATAATAGAGATACTGACTTTTAACTCCTCTCCTTTAGTTTTCTTTTCCATTTCTCTCTCTCTCTCTGTTTGCCTTTACTTTTTCACACAGGATACTTTGGTGTAATGTTCTTTATAAACATTTTATTCATATATAATATATATTTTGTTGTATTTTTTTTCTGTTTGTGCAGATCCTGGCAAAAAGAAGCTCAATTGTCATTCACATTAAAATTTTCTCCCAGGTGTTTTTATTGTACTATAAATATTCCAGTTGTCTGCCATCATGTTTATCTTGTCACACCAAATATTGGTTACGGATGTTTTATCGAGAAGATAAGGACGGTTTTTATACAAGAGATTTTTATGAGCAAGGATTATTATCGCGAGGATGAACAGACATTAAACTGTCATCTGTGGGGAAACGTGACTGCGCAGGTTTTCTTTTAATTGTGGTTTTATTGTGTTGCCTCACTTTCACAGATAAGGGGTTTATGACTTCACAGCCTTTCAGATTACTGTGGGATTGTCCTCATAACCGTTGAATATCATATAATTTATGCATGCTCAGTCTTTTTGATGAGTAACACAGCGCTCATGCTGCTGCTGTAGTAAGGCTGCCCCCTGTCTGCATTTTCCTATTTTTTTAAGATGTGTGTTTACATAGTTTTTCTTTGTAAACAAAAGTATTTATGTCTAGTACCATTGTGATTAAAACATATTGTTCACCTAAAATTTATTTAGGGTTTAATCACAGTGTTGAAAGACATAAATACTTATGTTTACAGACAAAAAGTATATAAATATGTGTATATATGTATATATACATTCATACATATATATAAACAGACCAAAAAACAATATATATATAATATATTTCTAAACATAAATAAATACAACACACACACACACATCTATATATATGCACGTTAATATGTATATATATATATATATGTATATATATACATAGTTCATATATTGAATTCATATATTGTATATATATTGTATATATGTTGTATTCATTTTTAGGGGTTCCCGTATGTTTTATTAATTAACCAACTTGGACACATCCTACATCTCTTCTCTGTGGCCTGTTACTTACGATAGAATTTGTTAAGACAGACAAAAAAGTTGGTCAAAATTCATTCTTTAAATGAAAGGAAAACTTTTTTCTATCGATTCTTTGCCTGTCTTTTCTCTATTCCTGCCTCAATCCCATTGGCCACTGAGTATGAGCAATTCCTAAAACCTCATAATCATAACAATTTTTTAATGATTTTAGTAAAATAGTTAGACTCTCAGGTGTGTTTGGCTCAACTGTTGATTTAAGTAATTTGAGTTTTCATAAGAAATGTCACATTACTGATCGTTCGTGTGTGTTTAGTGAAATATGATCAAACACTTGAGTCCTGTTTGATCAGTTGTTAAGTTTCTCAGAGTTCAAACAATTCAATTGAAGCTTCTGTACGCAAATTCTGAACAAACCATCAGTCTATGAAGCACCTTGAGTAAATCTTTGCACTGAAAGAGGCATTTGTTGTATTTCCATTAGAATTCCAAACAGTTTGTTGTATGTATTATTTTACAAAAGTTGTAGAAATGAGTCACTTAGACGGTGTCAGCATAGGATCAGGTAACCGGTAATAGGCAGTTAAGTCACTCGACTGAAAGAAGATTATTTTTATTCCTACAGGCACAAACAGACTCACACTTCATACAATGGCAATAAAACGTGGCCCTAATCCTTAACCCTACACCTCCATCTCCTCCATCTCCTCCATCCCCACATCGAACACGAGCCCAACACCCCCACACTGTGACATCATGTCTAATTGGGCCAAACTCCCACCATCACCAGCAGCATCATCTGGGCTCTAACCAGCATCGTCTGTTGGGGTCGAGCCTCAGACACCCACCACAGCAGAGTGGACACACAAAAGATCCATTATTCCTCCTGAAGCCGGGGAAACAATGGGAATACAAATTTTTATCCAAAAATGACTGGAAAAATGGACACCTACACAGAGGATTTATTTAGTTCCATGGAAATTATTCAGACTTTGTATATTGTATTATGCTACGTTCTGCTTTGCTGGAGAAACTTTGAAGAAAATAATCAAATAGTGAGAAATAAATGTAGGAAAGCACATTGCGAACAGTCAGTGTTCAGTAACAGAATCATCCACCAGGCCTCGAAATACACACAGGCTGTTATTTTTGATTTCCCTGCGTCTATATATATACAGTGAACACTCAACAGCAGACGATCCTCCATCATGTCTCAGGCTTCGGAAGCAGGTGGAGGGTAAAATGTTAGCGCGTAAGCTCACGTTATCAATTATACATCCTGTCGCTGGGACTGGACGTTCGTCATTGTGTTTTTCAATCGGGCCGTTGATGAGCAGGAGTCGCTCCAAACATCTTGTGTGGAAAATTTCAGACTGGTTGTGAAGCAGCCATCTGTGGCTCCAGGCCTTCAGCAGCCAAACACTGCCGCAGGGTCCGGAAGAGGGAGGCTGAGAGAAAACATTTCATAAAAGACAAATTTTTGACCCTTCATTTGAAAACTTTCCTTTAAGATATAATGGTAAAAATCAACACATTTTATTAACCTGTCCTTACTTTTTTCTGGGGCACTGGGCTGAAGCTGTAGCCTCTGCAAACGCAAGTAATTAAGATGGTATTTTTAAGGTGGATTAATAAATGTGCATTTTTTATTTTTTTTTGCGTATGGGTTAAAGTAGGTGAGGGGAAACTTTTTGGCTCTCGGGCCACACATGGGCCAGGGTCAGTACCAGAACAATCAAGCTATTCATATGATACATTCATTGTAAAAGACGTGCATAAGGCTTAAATGCTAAAATGCTTTTAGAATTCTCTTAGCTATCTATAGGAAAATGTAGGTCATTGCAGGGAAAAGCCATAAGTATAAATATGATACAAAAAAAATATGTAATTTGGTTAAGTTTACCCGGCCAGATTATGTACCTGAACGGGCCGCATCCGGCCCCCCGACCTTAGTTTGCCCAGTTAAGACTCCTCATAGACAAACTTGTTTAAGTTCTTATTGTAAATGTGCTGTTGAATAAACCATTTATTCTGAACACAGATCTATAGGGAGTGATGACTTGAACAGCCCGACCTAAACATCCTGTTTTAACAGAAATTTTGCCACAATGAGGAAGTGGGAGTTCATATATACGACATTTCAACCCTGTGACAGCACACACAGACACATTCTTGAGCTGGTTTGAAAAAAAAAAAAAAAAAACACCTTTTTCTCCACCTAAGTGTGAATCTGTTCCATCCTTTTTCAGTCTTCACCTTTGTGAGTCACAGCATGTCGTCTTGTCGTTTGTGCCATTGTTTAGGAGGGCGTCGGGGGAGGGAAGGTGATGTCGTGTCTGCGCCCGAGGCTCTGGAATTGCTGACACCTCCGACTCCCAGTCAGGTGGGAAGACACAAACAAACAATTCAGAGCTCATTATTGTTTTGTACCTGAGGACGAGGCCAATAAAAATTCTCAGAGAACTTCTGACAGTCGTCTAGAGATCGATCCACAGATTAGCATTGACGAACAGACACTGGTACCAATAGAATGAAGGGGAAGAATGAAGAAGCGTTATTGGTCACGTGACATTGCAGGTAATGACAGTGAAATGAAGCTCACGATCCCGTATAGCGTACATAAACGTACGACAAATCTTGAGGAAAATACAAGCAAATAAAATGTTATGTTTTGATTCAGCTCCATTTGTTCAGATTCAGATTCAGAAACTTTATTTATCCCCGTGGGGCAATTGAGAAATCTGCATTGTATCTGCATTATCTGTCAAAATTCTATAAAATATTATTTTTTTAACGAAACAAACCTATGTCATAGCTTTAAGACAAGAATTTGTGAACAGAAGAAACTTTACTTAACAATTCAAATTCTTGATGTTGGAGAAAAAACAAAGAAAATTGGCAGAAGTGTGAAAATATCAGCAATATAAGTCAATATAAACATTTCCTATCTCCAGCAAAAAAAATATGAAATGAAATATAAACAAGTATAAATGAAAAATAGGTTAAAAAAAACAGCATTGACAAAGGTACAATATATATGTGCGTGTATGCATTTGTAAATACACTCACATACGTATACATGTATATATATGTGTATATGTATATATATATGTATATATGTATATATATATGTATATATATATACAAATATATGTGCACAAATGTGAATAAAACCTGTTTACAGCAGAGGGCAATGAAAAAAATGCATAACCAAATAACTGTGTTGGTTCTTAAATAATTGAAGTCATACTAGGTATATTTCTATTAATTTTATAATCATCTACCAGCTCTCCCAGGATGATATGTTGGTAAATCCTGATCCCCAATATGAGGAACTCCATTAAATGAAAAGATGATGCAGACACTCATCATCCAACCTGAGAATCTTTAGCATTCATAGACTTCAATCATAACCTTTGATAATTAATTAATCAATGGCCTTTGATTTAAATAGGTTTTGAGCCTCTTTCCTCTGAGATTAATTATTTGTTTCCTGTACGGTGCTGTTCACAGAGGCATAAGGGACCAGCATCAGGAGATCTCCTCTCTTTCTGAAGAGATGCTTACCTTGTTCACACATCTGAAGCCGCTGAGGTGTGTGTAAGTGTGTGTGTGTGTGTGTGTGTCAGAGGTGGGATAATTGACTTGGACCCTTGCCAGAAAGCGGTAATATTTACGCCTTTCAACGAGAAAATTTGTCGCTTCTTGATATCATCTCCTTACACACCTGTCCCCTTTGCTGTTACTTCCTGCTCATGTACCTGCTTTGGTTCGGTAGCAGTGTAGCAGTTAGCACTCCTGACTCCTAGACAGAGAGAGTCCTGGGTTTGATTCCCAAAGGGGCCACAAGATTGGTGCCTGTCAGGGGCAGCCTGTTAACAGTGGATAAAAAACAACTGCTGCTGTTAATGCAATAATTTTTCAGAATTGGGATCAAAACAGTATCACTTTCTTTCTGTCCTTCTAATTCTGTTTAACATTTGATTCATATTCTAATGAACAACAGTTAGTAGATATTAGGCTAATGAGTAAGAACAGAACTAGCATTGCAGCCAAAAACAGGTCTGACTGTCTGTGACTCACAGTGACTCCAATAAGTATTTAGGAAAACAGGACACACTTTTCTGCTTACAGTAATAATATATCATTGTGTCATCGACTTGTCCGGAAGAATCCACAAGAAAACAGAATAGAAATCCTCACAAAAACTGGACTGCGCATGAAACAAATTTTGTCCTATAAACTCTGCATGACATAACCTGGGGCCTATGTACAGTATGTATATCTTGGTGTTTGGTTTTGTTCAGACTTCATGGGTTAACCACAAAGTTTAGTTGTCACCAACTGGACTTCTTGGAGTTGAAAGACGTTTCATTCCTCGATTGAGGATCTCCACCGGCTTCTGGTCAACACTGGAGGGAACTCTTGCATTTCTACTTCTCTAGACCACTCCCTTCACCACTGGACAAGATGTGAAGAGTTGTTTTGGTCACATGTCCAGAAGTGAATGGGGAGTTGTTGTGGTCCCACCCGTCTAGAGAGGACTGCTGTGGTATTGTTGAGCAGTTAAACCTACTAGGATAGAATCTCAAGGCAGAATGATTGAGGATGCAGACCCCACCCTCTATTCTAGTTGTAAATCCAGTTGCCTACAACTAAACTTTTTGGATATCATAACCTGGATGAAGCTACAAAGTGTAGAGTTGATGTAAAAAATAAACTAGTATAAAACAATATATTTCTCTTAAATTACTTAAGTTGTATATTCTATGGACTTGATACATTCAACCTCATCCTCCCACTAATCTAGGAGCCCTCAGAAGTTAGGAGGAGCCCCAGTTAGGAGGAGCCCCCCTAGGATCCCCCTATTTTTACCATAATTACCATCCCAGTCCATCATGGTCCATTGGTTCATTCTGGTTCCAAAGTGTAGCAGTGAGCATTTCTATCGCAGAAGGAGAGAGGTTTGATTCTCAGTAGAACCACAAGCTTGAAAATGTTACCTCTGTAAATCTTTGTGGTGGTAGTGGCTGAAGAACCGGACTTGGGTCTGGAGGGCTCTAGGTTTGAATCTGTCAGCTACCATGGTACCAATGAGCATGGCATTGTCCTCATCCACTGCTACACCATTGCTCGAAGCCGCCAACTGTTCTCTTTGGTGAATTTAGATGTCACATTTCAACAAGTAGTAGAAACAAGACAAGCAGTAGTTTGCTTCCTTCGTTTTGGATGAAAGTAAGGGGCAATGTACTGTAATTTATTTATTTATTTATTTCTCGTAATTTATTTTTATTAAAAGTTCATGTTACAGTTCCTATTTTCTCCAGAGCTTAAAATGTCATTAGAAAAGTGACTTAAAGAGGTCACTCTTGATGGAATTTGACATGGAAAAGTATGGAAATAACTGTAGTGAAAGTTCTGTACTAAACAATCCAATCAAAGTACAATACGTAAAAAAAAAAATAAAACACAAATTATCAATTTTCAAAATTATAGTCAATAACGACTAAAATAAGTTCAAAGAAAGCCTTTAATTTATATCCAAGGCTTCAATTTCAGTTACACTGCAGACGATTCTTCATGTGAGCTTTATCGGCTTCTCTGCGTGAAGGTGAATGTTTTCCTGTAGACTTTTTTTTTAGTGTTTGTGTGAAGCTGCAGGCTGTTTGTTCGTCTGTATTTTTATTTTTCTTTCTCTCTCTCTCCGCCCACCAGCTCCACTCAGCGCCGCCTCAGGATCTGCTTCTCTCACTAAATTGGCTCCTCAGACACCCTTCCCCTTCTTCCCCATCTCTCATTTAAAAAGTGCGAAATTATAATTATCTGAATTATGCTTTTAATGATGCGTTAATTAGAGTCATGGAGTGAGATTAGCCTATGAATTATTACTTGTGAAATCCTTCCAGATCAGTGCGAGCTTGTTGTGCAGGCGGCCGCGAGAACCGAGAGAGAGAGAGAGAGAGAGAGAGAAAGAGAGAAAAATGTTGCTGCTCGGTGTCGAACGCACCGATAAATAACAGAACAGATTGTGGTGCATATGCTTATGATTACAACTTTTTAACGGACGCTTTTTAAACTCACACCGACTGTCTTGTGCTGGCAGGAGGTTTCTGTACCAACAGCCCAGTCAGCTCTGTTTCCTTCGGAGGCTCTCCGTGCAATTCTCACCAAATGTGAACTATTATTAAACTGTGTGAGGAGAAAACTGATGCTTCATCTCTCAGCTGTGACTGCCTGCAGGCCCCAGTCTGGAGATTGTAGAGCACTGAGGAGAGTTGATCTACTTCTCCACATTCTCACAGGTCCAGGGTGTGTTGTTGAAGAGTCTTTGTTGGCAGCAATTAAACATGCGGCCCATAAGTGTCTCTCAGTAAGTGTAGGAACAGGGGAAAAGGTCTGTGCAAAGAAAGAGAGACAATAGCACGGAGCTGACGTCTCTGTTCCTGTTGAGGATCATTTACTTCTGTCTGACTTTTTAAAGATTACTTACTTGAAAAGAAACTTTCATTATCCACACTGTTCGGAAGAAGTTGGTTAAGGTTTGAGGCCTGATGCCCTTACTGATGCAGCCTGGATTGACTTAACATTAATCTAGTATTAAATATTGAACCATAGATATAGGTCTGACCAATACTATTGGCTCGATATAAGCATATTATGATGTATATGTAAGAATCGTCACCAGGTTTTTTCTTGGATAATTTAAAAACCAGTATTTCAATTTATGGATGAGCTGTTGAATATTAAAATGAACAGCACTAGATGGCAGCATTAAGGCTTATTTATTTCATCTTAAACACACCTATAGTGGTTAAAAAAATATGAAAATAAATATAACCAGGCGCACATCAGTATAGATTGCTATTGGAAGCTGAAATCAAGTGTTTGGACAGTATTGGCATATTGGATATTGGAAGAGTTAATATTGGATCCCTATTTTAAACCACACTCCATAAATCAGGGGTGGGCGAACTTTTTGACCTGGGGGCCACAATTTCTCCTAAAATTGGACAGAGGGCCGAGTCAAGAGCAGAGAGATGGAGCGTTAGTGTAAGCTAAGATAAATGGCAAGTAAAAGTCATGTATCAAACACAAAATACTCAATTTCTATTAGCCTATTATGTCATCTACTGGGAAAACGCAGGCATTGTAGGAAAAGGTCGGAAGTTTAGTTTTAATATAAATAAATTATTTGATTTGGACAGGGATGGCGGGCCGCATTAAAAGGCTCAACGGGCCGCATGTGGCCCCCGGGCCTTAGTTTGCCCACCCCTGCCATAAATGAAGGTGTGGTATGGGCAATGGTCACATGTGAGGAATACCAGCATGATTTTTGCTGTAAAAGTTACATCTAGCCTTCACCTTGAACGAGGGGCAATGTCTCTGCCAAGTTTCGAGTCCCTATTAACGCGGTTGACTTCCAGTGGGCTCATCACTTGCAGTAAGGTATGGTGTAATGTCATTTGGGTGGCAGATGTGGAGAATGTTGCCCCCGCGACCTGGAAATGGGTAAGCTCATAAAAATGAATGAGTGGATGGAAGTTACATCATTCCAATTCTCTAGATTAGACCAGGGCAAAACCAGGCCCGGGGGGACCAGATGCAGACCATTATCTTTTAAATCCAGCTAGCCAAACAAATTATACTACCCTCCTGTCTTTTCCCTGCAAAACCCTAATTTTCCCAGTAAATAGTGTAAAAGAGGCTAAAGGCATTTTAGCATTTTAGCCCTTATTCATGACTTTACTCATCATTTATCTGAGCTCACACAAATGTCTCATCTATCTGATCCTAGCCTGGCCCATGACTCAGATTTTGGTATCACCTGTGGCTCACGAGTCAAAATAGTTGCCCAGACCTGCTGTAGATGCATAACAACAACATGCTGTACATCTGATTTTATGATTCACTGTTAGCAAGTTTGAGATGTCAGTCTGGGCAACAACAACTAAGACATGAAATCATCTACGTTGGGTGTGGGCCCCACGATGTGCGTCGCTTTATTTTTTTTAGGGGGCAGTTGGTGGCCTAATGGTTAAGGAAGCGGACTTGGGTTCGCAAGGCCCCCGGTTCGAATCCCCCAACCGCTAAGTTACCTCTGAGGTGCCTAAAATAGGGTTGTTAAACACATTGAAAACATAAAAAACAAAGTAGTGTGTTGAGCAGCACTATCGTATTAGATTAGATAGATTTGATTGAACCTAATTCATCCCTCAGGAAATGTAGGCACTAGCGTAGAAAACTATTAAAAATTGTGCTTTTCTGCTCATTTGAACAGAGATCAATTGATGCAATTTAGACAAATTCCAACAAATTCCCTCTGATTAAGAAAAGTGAATGATTTGCTCAGCCCATCTCTAAACAATATCCCTCAGCAGTAGTTTGTTCCTGTCGTGACATACACAGGGCATCAGGTTCCCATCCTTGCCTGCTTGTATGTAAATCTGAGGAGCTGACTGGAACTAGCAGGGTAATAAAGGAGTTGCTCTTTTACATACCTCTGATGAGGCAGTAAACTGCTTTGTCTGATCTTTTTTACTCTGTGAAGACAAATTATTTTCTTTACTTTTGAGCCCAACCTATAGCATAACTATTATAGTCTTGTTGGGTCTGAGTAGCAGACTTGGGCTTCAGGTTCGAATCCATCAGCTGCCAGGTTGCCATGAAGGTGCTGAACTCACAACACCATCCAGACCCACATAACTTCAGCACCGACAGGAAATCTTTGCTGCCACTGCAACCGGTAACAGATTAGTAGATGAAGATGAATTAATGAAAAGGTTTTAATATCTTTAACTGTGTTCCATACTTTGTCGCTACCATGAGTGCTAGATTAATAATAATAACTATAACTATATTAATCCCTAAGGAGTATCCTTCAGGAAATTAGTCCTCAGCGGTAAATTAGTGCTAAATAGATTAGCACTAATCCATCCATCCATTTCTATCTGTTTATTTGTTACTGAGTTGCATCGCACCATAACATGGGGACATTTCCTCTGGGCTAATGTGAAGACCTACTACTTATATTATCACACTAATAACTTAAGAATTTATCATATTGATTAAGCTAAAAAAGCCAGATTGAAATGGTTTGGACAAGTTCAGAGGAAAGACAGTGGATACATTGGTAGAAGGAGTACAGAAGTATTCTGAGGTCTTTATGAGTGAAGTCAAACTAAAAAAAAATAATGTGTGTTTCTTTAACCCAAATCTCATGTTAGCTAACATTAGCTAACAACAAACAATTGATTTTAAAGTGATTAAACATATATTATTCCCATTACTGCCTTTATTATATCCAGTACAACTGTGTATTCTTGCAGTAAAACACACAGACATCAGCTGAGGAGCTGAGGAGACACTGTCATCTGTCTTTCCTCTTACATCCCGTGCTGCCGTTGTTGCCGTATCTAAACAGACCATGTTGCAGCATTTGGGTAATCCCCGCTTGTAACAACACCAGCTGGAGCGTTTTGAATCAGAGACGGCCATCTTTGCTCAGCCACTGTGACGGCCGGCCTCACTGTTCAGGAATTGGCAGCGAGTGGTGAAGCTCTCTGTGCAAACCCTGCAAGGGAAATCATGGTGCTAATTTGCAGGATGTGGCGTCCTCAGCCCTGTTTTAGGCATGCATGGCTGCAGCCGAACAAGCACGCAGGAGGGGGAGGCGGAAGAGGGAGAGGGCTGGGAGCCGAAGGATCGCTGTCACTGTTTGAAAAGACAGGGCCACATCACAAGACCTCCTCTTAACCTCCGTTGCCCTTTCCAAGCAAATGAGCTGCTATGAGCTGTCTTTACTGTCACTTCGAATTTGGAGCAGAGCAGAGAAGCCAAGTAAATAAACTCAGAGGAAACTAAGGAATGAAAATCACTGTAAAATTTTGAGATGGGTGGACAACACACAGGAAGGCCAGTTTAATAAGCAGTGTGTAAAAACAAGACAGGGAGGAATGGAATAGGGTGTCATGGAGGTTGGTTAAGAGTGAAACGAGAAGATAGAGGAAATATATACATTATATATATATATATAAAAAATAGTATAAATATATATATATATATATATATATATATATATATATATATATATTAGGGTTGTGACGATTCACTCACATCACAATCCGATTCATATCTCGATTCACAGGCTATGATCCAATTCAGGAACGATTCATATAAAAAATATTAAACGATCGATCCAGTTCGATTTTTTTTTTTATCTTGAATAAAACTTTGCAACTCCGCTTTCAACAACGCTATACTTCTGCCAGGTTTTTTTTTGTTTTAGTTTAGTTTATTTAAAAGGTGTAAATGCTATTTCATAAACACATGGTTAAATAAGAAAGAATCAGCCAAAAGCTAGTTTTCATCTGTAGTCCCCTGGTCAAGATGTAAAAAGCACACAATACATATACAATAGAAACTACATAGGCAAACACTTTTTGTACAATTAAGACGTATTTTTAAGGCTTCATCTGGCATCTCCTTTCGAATTTCATGAACATTTGCAAGATTTTTATTACTCAATTTATCAATATGCCCTTAAATGGAGAGCTGTGAATCTAATATTAACACTAGATATGTATACTGGTTGACAATTTGTAATCTATCTCCATTAACAAGTATATCAGGATCAGGTGACACTCTACTTATTTTAGTGAAATACATGCCTTCAGTTTTAGAAAAGGTTTAGCTGTAGACATCACTCCTGTAACCAGATTGTCAAACAGGACATTGTTTTGTAATATGACGAGCGATAGATTTTGTTATTGCCTTGAACTTTGCCGGGTTATTGCCAAACTGCGGTTGGAAAAACGTTTGTATTTTATCCTGTCCGCTCCTACTGACTACTGGTGGTTCCTGCTGTGCCTCCAGTACTACTGTCATTATACCTGTGTCTTTTCTTCCTTCACTACTATTTTATCCTTTTTCTTTCTTATTTTGTCACTACTTTAGATTCCTGTAGTGTTTGCCATCTCTGACACCTCTATTGGTGCTTAATTGCAATTCCTCAGACACTGTTTTAGTCATTTATTAGAGTTAAATATACGCACTGCAATGAGGTTGTGTGACTGTCTCTATGAAACCTGCTAATTGTTGCAATATTCAATTTTCCTTTGTCTTGAATGTGATTAGCACCCGACTGATCAGCGCAATCAAACATTATTTACACGTTCATTTTGGGCTGAAAAAAAAAGAAAACCTCGATATTCACCTTTAAACCTGCAGGATCCCCCACCCTTTCCTAACACTTGGTTTCCTAGGTGGACTCAGAATAGCTTCGAAGAGAGAGTTCTTAATCAGGTGTCATAACTGCTCAGAGCAGCTGCAGCTACAGAGAAGCTTATACCTGCTGACTTTTTGGCTCCAGGTCCTCTCTCCCTGTCTCTCTCTCTTGGTACAGGTTTATGTAAATGCAAGCACCCCCACCCATGCCCACCCAGTTCTCTCTAACATTAATTAGCGCGGTGCTACCTTGCTCAATATTTGGTAGCGGAGCCGCCTTCGACGGATGCAGAAATTTTCAGGATTTGGCTTTTAATTAGGTGCAGCAGAGCACAGGTGTGCTAACAAGCAAAAAAAAAAAAGGTTCTAATTTAAATTAAATCCATGTCTTTATTGTGAGAAGAGTGAGCCAGAGGAGGAGGAGGATGTAATTAGAATCTGTGAGCTAAATGAAGGATTTCCTTAATCTGAATTACTTTCACCCCAAAGTTCTTTGTGTGTTCAGTTTGTTGAAGTTGACAAATGCAGACATTACTTTCTGGGTCGTTATTTTTCTATTAAAAACGGGCAATTTTTTTATTAAGCTTTTCCTGTCTAGGAATAAAAGTGTGGCCCAAAGTATTGAATCTAACCTTGTTTATGGGAGACAGAACCAATGCAACATCAGATAAGACAAAAATCTAACTAAATTCACTTTGTTAGAGAGAATTTCTGAAAGGAGAATAGAGTGCATAAAGGATGGAACAGCTGGACAGGAGGGCTTTGTGGTAGAAGATTGTCAGTGAAGGTGAAGAAAAAAGTTTAAGAACCAAACAATGATAAAGGAAAACTGAGGCCAGAATGTTTTTTTTTCTCTCCAAAAGAGCATCATCCCCATCAAAATAATTATGTTCATAAGTAGTTTGAAATCACGCGTGAAAAATAGAGTACAGACAGGATGGAACAACTGGAGAAAGGTCTCTGGAGTGATCTCTGATAGAAGGGTGTCAGCTAAGGTGAAGGGTAAAATTTACAGGACAGTTGTGAGACCAGCCATGATGGATGGATTAGGAATAGGTAGAAGACAGAAGACAGAGCTGAAGGTGGAGGAGTTAAAGATGCTGAATTCTCTTTAGGAGAGACAAGGATGGACAGGATCAGGAATTAGGTCTTTAGAGGGACAACACAGACAGGAAAGTTTGGAGAAAAAGCTAGAGGTACCAGATGGAAATGGTTTGGACATGTTCAAAGGAGGGACAGTGGTTATAATGGTGGAAGAATGACCCTGGAGATGGAGCTACATGGTAGGAGACAAAGAGATTGATGGATGCAGTGAGGGAGGACATGAAGATAGTTAGGCAATCCCTTAATAAGGGACAAGACGAAAGGAAAAGAACAAACCCTTATTTCCATTAGACAAACAGATGACTACACAGATCTACGCACTATAGATGTAACAACTACATAACATGTTAATGAATGTTAATGCAGTCTATCGTTAAATATTTGCGAAACTAATAATGTCCAGTGCTATGTAGTAAAACCACTTGTAATTATTATGTATCGGGGCCATGTAAAAAGAACTGATGGACCGTTAGACGCCATCTTCCTCCATCTACATTCCAAGGTTTTGTTAAAGCTTCAAACCAAAACCAGAGTTCACCAAAAAAAACTTGGACAAAAAGAGATACATTGTCAGTTGACAGCTGTTTGTTTCTTTCAAGCCCTTGAGGCAAAGCAGGGTCCTAATGGATGACCAGTTTAGATGACTGGGGTCAAACAGTAACAGAGTTCAACAGTTTTTATGGAAATGTTGTGCTGTGATGTTAAGATATCCAAACAGTCCATGAAATTCGGTGAAACACCAATCCTGGGCCTGGTTTCCCTGGTGCGATTCTAACTTGTGGTGACAGTGAAGAGTGACTTTAAAGAGTGAAGAGTCTCCTGATGACTTGTAATACTGGTATTGATTGTGTGTCTGTGATGGACAGCGTAATTAACCCCTATTATCAGATCATTTCAGTCCGTTTACACTGTGTCAATCAGCACAGACGCAAGCTTCCATCTCATTCACGTTTTTTTTTTTTCGTTCCCCATTATAATCATATATTCTAATTGGTCCACACCTGTCTATAAAAAAAAAAAAAAAATACTGACACGAAATATTTTAAAACAGGTGTGGTTCGTCCACTTGCTGTTGACATCCTGTCTGAGAAGAGCAATGGTGGCGACTGTTTGTATTCCAAACATTTGCGTAATTAGTGTTTTTGTCTTTTTCTCTGTTTGCCTGTATGACAGGTTGGGTTACTCACGATACGTGCACGATGTGTGCGTGCACGCTCTACACTTTCACCTTTACCAGTAGGCCTGAATACTACACTACATGTGAAGTGACTCTGTTTTCACCATGACGCTTGTTCTGTTTGTTTTTTTTTCATTTTTCATTTTTTTCATTGTTTGTTATCAATAACCTTGTAATCTTTCCGTCTTGTTTCGCCTTAACCTGCTAATCACTAATATGGAACAACATAAGCTTTAATCTAGAGAAAGTGATCTGACTCTTGAGACTATTTGCTCTTGATAATATAATATGTATCCTTTGCTGATAATTGTGTTGTGATTCTGTGGTTGGATTTTCCCAATATTTTTGTTCAATATTAATCCGTATAAATGGACATTTTCGTTTTCTATACTCATACATTGGAAGTGGCAAACGAATTATCAAAAGAACTTGGTGTGATGTTCTCCACAGGTTCTCCTGCATGTTAACTAGTCACTTTGCATGAATGGATGAGGCTCTTAATGAAACACATTCATCCACCTTTTTTAGAGATGTTGGTTTTCATCATTTTTTTGAGATCATTCCTCAATCATTCCTCAATTTTGAGATTATGCATATATATATATATATATATATATATATATATATACCATGAGATATTGTCTAACACGTTCCCAGTCTTGAATTTCTTTGACTCAATTCAATATGGCAATGTGGCAATGCTGGCCTACTGGTTAAGGGTTCGCAAGGCCCCCTGTTCGAATCCCCCTACAGACAAGTTACTGCTGAGGTGCCCTGAGCATGGTATCTCACTGCTCCCTGGGCGCTCATCAGCCGCCCACTGCTCGTTGTGCGCTGTGGTGTGAATCACAATTACAAAAAAAGGAATTTAATCTTAATCTTATAATATATTAAATACAATCAATGAATTGCTTGATTCTAATTCTTACTCTAATGCTGATGACTCTAATTGGCTAAGTCTAGTCAGCTAATGAGCTGCACAGGTGTTATAGTCAACTGAGGGAACTTTAATCAGTTACTGTCATGTAAATGTGAACCATGCAAGCTTCACATATTCATGTTAGCCCTGAGCCTTTATGAGATACCTTCTAGGATTAAATGTGACACCCTAATGGAAATTATACCGTCCTACTTAAAAGAATACAGTCATAAAACAAAGGCTATGTGATTGACGTGTTGATGCTTCCTGGAAACAGGTTTCTACGAGACAATTCAGTTGTCAATCACAGAGTCCACTAATGTGCGGTGTGTCCTACAGTGTTTTATCCTATTTTCCACTAAATAGGATCATTGTACGAAGAAGAAACAAGTCCTTAGCTCCTGGCTTAGATTTCCTGAAGGTATTTGTCCTTTATTTGTCTTTCCTTTAAGTAACTTGTCCCTCTGTCAATCTCAGAGTTGTCATGTATTTGATGAAAAAGAGAAAGTAGGTTAGATGTATAAGATGTCTGTGAGACCAAACTTCTCTCATTTTGTACATACTTGGCAGACCATTGTCGGAGACAACACAAAATTATTCAGGTACAAGACAGGGACACGGAAACAAGCGTGACTCACGTCATGTGTTGACTGGACTGCCAACCTTAACGTTAACTAGCTACATTATTTTCTCCCTGATCAAGCGTAATTATCTCAATCATTCTCACAGCAACCATCATTACACTTAATTTCAGCTCTTTTACGACGTCATAAAAAAACAAATGCCTTCATGCGACTGTGCGGGGCAGAAAGAGGCCGTCTGTAATTTTAAGCTGCGCTTTCTCAGCAGCCAATCACAACAGACTCTCCAGGTGGCAGCGTAGGAAACGCCCCAGGAAGCATGATCCCCCATGGCGGAGGTGATTCAGAATTTTCTCTCCCTTGCGTCTGCGAGGGGTTCAGGTCGGATCTGAGAACAGTGTCTGCACCCTGTGAACCAGCCTTTCTAGTCTGTAAATGCAGCCCGGTCATTATCCCGTCATGGTGGTCATAAATCAAGAAAACACCCCTGTTGTCATCACAACACCAGAGGGCTCTGCAATTCTCCTGTAGACTGATTGTTAAAGGACTTCAGTACAATCTGAGGAGCAGAGGAGAAACTAAAGGCCGAAGCAGGAGTATGTAAAGAACAAAAATCCCAAGACGCCTTGATGTTACTGGTATACATGTACGGGATGAGTTTCCTTTGCTGACACTCCCGCGAGGCCTATTTTCCCACCCAAACTCTGAAGCACTTTGCAAAAAGAACATTAGACTATTAATCACCACATAGTTAATAAGCAGTAGGCGTTACCTGGCAGTTAGTGAGGCGGCGCTGTCAACACATAAACTCCACGGTGTCATTGACGAATATGAATCACTAACTTTCATGGCCGTTCCGTTCTCATTTCATGCCGTCATTTTGCCGGTGGTTGCTGCTACATGTGCGCTGGCGTCAGCGAAGAAAATGATTTAAAATCACATTTGTCTGGAAAGGAACTTGTTAGATGTAATGTGTCGCATTCAGTTTTATATAATCTCCCACCAGAGGTGGCAATAGAGCAATGGAGAATTTGGTGTAGCAATATCAATTATAAGGGGATCTCAGCAATTTCAAGTCAACATGGCACTGATCTGGGACCCTTAAACTTTTTGTCATCTCTGGGCAACTATGTATTTGTATCACTATTTCGCATAAAATGTATGTATGTATGTATATATTTATATATGTAGCAAATTGCATTTTTAGTGGTTGTCTTAATGTACAGGAATTTCTTTGTGCACATAGTCAGACAGTTCCTAATGGCTCCTCACTGAATTTACTCAATGTTTATTGTATACATATTTGAACACTGAGTAAATACATTTAATCATATTACGTTTGATGCATTATGTCAAATTCACACCCAGTCTTCATTCATTTATAGCTGTTGTCCACTCAGCCTAAAGAAAACATCCCTTTACCAACTTAACTGAAGAGTTGATTGTTGGACTTCTCAGACCCCCCGACAAGGCTTTAACCCCAGTGGGCGGGTGCAAAAGCTATTGGTGTCACTTAGTTCGTTGATGCCTCTGGCTATTGTAACAAATATATTCACCACACAATGATCAGCACTGTGCACACTACACTAAACACCATTTAGCATAGACTATGTCAACACAGGTTTTTGTATCTGTCTGTCTGCATGTCTATGGGCAGTTTTTTATTTGGTCCTTAAGGAACCGGATTCAGGTCTGGAGGGTTTTTAAGGTTTTTAAGGTAACCACTGAGGTGAGACCGTATCCACCCCACTGTTCACTTTGTCATTGTGACGTACACTTCTGCCTTTTACCCATCACCAAAGAGTTGGCTTTCCTTCCTTCCTATCTATCTACGTTACCTATCTATATGTTACTAAATAACAGCAGTGTTAAAATGTCTTCATATCATTGTGTCCCTGTTTATCCCGTTTTCCCATCGCCCTCAGGGATCCCATATACTGTAGAGACAAATACCTGTCTATATATAGAGTCAATATTTCTCTGAATTTCAATTCTTCAGTGTTTGGTCTCTGGGAACAAACTCGAAAAACCCTGTTTACCATAAAGGTAAATGAATGAATAATAAATGAAAAGACACATAGACAAAAATAAATAAATGGATACATGTTCTAAATGAAAATTTAAACAATAAGATCATTTATTTTGTATTGTCTTAAATTTACAATGAAACCAAAAATATTGGAGCCCACAATTCCATTTTCTTTAAGCTCATTAGAATCCGATAATTTTCTCAGATGTAGGAATAAACATTGCATTGAAAATCAAATCCCTGTGTTTCCCTTACTGAGTCACAGGGACAGCCGTTGCCACCAAAATCACACTGCCCTCTAGATGGTGCCATGCTCAGAGCACCTCAAGGACAGCGTGGTAGGTGGTGGAATCAAACCTGAAGCCATGAGTACCCAGATGTGCTTCCTTGGCCAAAATTAAAGTGTCATTTCAATATGTAGTGAAAGTCAACCAACTGTCTGCTTTTTTAATAAGACAATATTTTTTTTCTGTTTTATATCACGGTAACTACCATACAACTACTGGCCAGATTGAAACAAGGGTCGGTGGAGTTAACAGGTCCCAGGGCCTGATGCTGGGCTGTAGAGAGGCTGTTTAATTGCTTTCATTTGCACAGTGGTGTTGATTTGGTTGATTCGAGGTTTGCTAACGAGTTAATTAGTCTCCTCTGGTTAAATACTTTGATTATCTACAGACTTACTGATCCAACACATGCTGAGTGACACTCACGGTGCCGTTGGAGTGATTGGAGACAATCAACTCAACGAGAATGAAAATAAACTTCAGAGAACAACAATGACTAACATGGAGGAAGTGAACAGAAACATTGAAATTGTACAGGAGGAGCCCATATCCACACTGTCATTTCATTAGGCTTTTTTTTTTCCGTTCGGATATTTGTCCAGAACCATTATATGCTAGTGGCAGTTCTTGGTAGGACAGCGACAGTACAAACCACAGTACAACAATCTAAAAGTGAGTGCAATTTCAAGTACATTTTGTACGTTCCTCAAAATCCCATTTAGAGGAAAAGGAGCAATAAAGCCTGACATCACATTTACATAAGAAGCCCGCTGTTGTGCTTTATTACCTATGTTCCTTTAATATAAATTGTAATTATTAACATAAATATTGTTTAACTGAAATACATCACTATATTATAAATATATATAAATCACTATATTTATATCATGTTGACCCTCAATTTACACATTATTCCTGGCCAAGGACTAATTCCTAAACTACTCTAATTAATCCCTAACTAATCCCTAAACTTTAACGCTACATGTTACTATAACTAAGGCTAATACGCGATTCAGAAAACTTTGAATAGTTTCTCCCATATGTTATTTTTGTTTTCATTATAATTTGTTTTGAATGAATTAGCATTTATTTCAGTAAATGTACCAAATGATTAAAAACATAACTTTAAAAAAAATATGTATACCGACAACTGGTTGCTGGGCTGATAAAATATGAAACAAATAAAGAAAGTCTCAGCTCATACGTGTAAAAACGAACAAACAAAAACAAGTAAAAAATCATAATAGAATAAACTAGAAATATACAGATGGATTGAAATACATATTTGATAACATTATGTCCAGATACTGATCCTGCAACAAAGATAACTCAGTGTGAGATGCACTGTACATGACATAGACTTATGTGTCAAACTAAGTTGAGGTTCAATACCACAACTCTCACAACAAGGGGTGAAAAATCTTCAAGAAACTTACTATGTCTAGTGTCCTGCTAACTATTTTTTGGATCAAATGACCTGGATGACTGAGGACTTACTCAGATCCAACTTAACCATTTCTGGAATTGATGACTTGCAATGAAATCCCTCTATAAATCGTTTGTGCTGCAATTATATTAAACTTTCATATCAAGGTGGGTGAGACAAAATATCTTACAACGGGCCGCAAAAAGGACCCGCGAGCCGCAAGTTTAAGATCCCTGCTTTAGAGTATCTTTAAATTGTGAGAGTGATTCACCACAGCCGCGCCGACCTAAAGAAGCGGGTTTATTCTTGACACATAAAATCACCCTCACCAATAACATTCGAAATATATTCACATGTCAATAGAGACGAAACAAATCGACCACAGACTAAACGAAATGGAAGGGGAAAAGTGAACGAACACCCCGGGCTCCGCTACGACGCAGCGCGGCTCCTGGTGATTGTTTTTCGGCCTCAGTCTCCGTTCTTCTCCGGGGGCTCCACGATCCACGGACCTCGGGCCTGCGCTGGAGCAGAGGCCGCAGTGAGAAGGCGATGATCCCCGTGGGAACTCTGAGCTAAGATCCGCTGTAACCTGGAGGATTTACCCGTGCTGTTGATGCATGAATCCTATGTTATTTTTAATTTATTTTTTTGTTTTATTTGAAGTTAAAATGATTTCACCATTTATATATTCGTTCGGATCTTTTTTAATACAAAAAATCGTATTTTATATATATATTTGTATTTATTTATTTTTTTATCCTGTTATGTTATAAATTAGAAAATAATAGAATTTCAACGATTAATCAAAATAATTCTATTTTTTTTTCAGTATTGCTGCCGTTGTGAAACCTGAAACTAAAAACATTTAATAATTATTATTCAATAATAATTTTATTTATTTTTTCTTCAAATGAAACACAATAACAACGTTGGTATTGTTTTATAATTCATTTTATTCAACATCTGTTTCCAAATGTGAACACAGGAAATTAAAAGGAATCTTTCTTCGTCCCCCCCGTCCCTTTTTTTTTCTCCCAGCGCAAACGTGTGGAACGGTTAGTGCATTCAATCCCGAACCGGTGAAAAAATAAGATCTGACGGGAAGAACAGGAGGAGAGAGGGAAAGGAGATGAAGAAGAGGAGCAGAAAGGAGGAGGAGAAGTCCAGGATGAGGAGAAGTGCTACATCAGGAGGTGTTGAGGTATAAATCTGTTCAGGAAGAATAAACAAATTGATGCAGGAAAGAAAAACAGAACAGAAATCAATCCACACACATTGTTAATAACTCATATTTACATCAGATGCATAGAATATTTTCTCAAAATTTGTGTTTTTTTTTTTTTTACAGATATTCCTACAATATTTGATTTACTTGTAATTTAGAATTGACTCAGGAGCAGAAACAACAGGAGCTCTCACTCCTTTATTTTTTTGTTTAATCCCTTGTATTAAAAAAAAGACTCAAACCAACAGTGGACATTTGTATAATGTGAATAACCCTGGAGAAATAAATGACCTATTCAATAAAATAACCTTAAAACAGACTTTTCTGGTTTTATAAATTTAGAAAGACATTCAATTTCAGAGGAGTTAAAGGAAATCAAACTCCTTGTGATAGTGACATTGTGATCCACACAACTGCACACAATGAAATGTGACTGCTGCATTAAACTCATCACACTGGGCAGCTTTGAGCCCCTAGGAAGCAGTGAACGGGGACAGAGCACCTCAACGGCAGTTGGTGTATTCGAACCTTAAACCCTCCGGACCCAGGACCGGTTCCTTAACCACTAGGCCTCCACGAACCCAAGTGCTACAGACATTAATGTTCAATTACAGAGTCTACTTGCTGGTAAAACATGCTGAAATACTAACCCTACATATACAGTAGATTTCATTACCACCTTTGTTTCTTCCAGTGGACTTTTTCTATCTTATTTTTGACATTTTTGTCAATCTGTTGACAGTTGCTGATACCATAGGGAACTCTGTTGCCTTATAAAAAAATACTAAACCTTGACCATAACCTGGATGACTGAAATTATCCATAGACAAACAGGTTTGTCAAATCTATGGCCCTTCGGACCATCCTGGCCCTCAAAGTCCAAGGGTCCATCGTTCAAAAAAAAAGTCCATCAGATGTGTGATAGAGAATTCCACTGTAAAAAAAATAAATAAAAATTCTGCACAACTATTGCCAAAGGAGATAAAATGTTTGAAAATATGGGATAAAAAAAATAAAAAAAAGATGTTTTTGAAATTTTGTCTTTGAATCTGAACAAGTTGGACCAGGAACATACTGAGTCCCTGGGTTTCCACTGTTGGTTTGAGCCCATAAATATTAAACCACAGATCTGTGTGGGTGGAGGTAGAGGGGCTGGGGTCACTGGTTGACTGAATGCTTTTTTTATTTCATAAATAAGGATCATTTTTTGGGGGCGGGGTGATGATGAGGCGAAGATTAGAAGCGGTTTTATTTTGAAAGACATCAAACATTGCTTAGGTTTAAAAAAAAGAATAAAAATGTTGAAATGAAAGCAAATTTAAAGTTCATTATCAAAGTTCTCTGCTTCTGGAAACAACGCTCAGTCTGTGCTGACGTAGACGTGAAGAGCAGCTCACACTCCTATACAGTTAAGGTGAGATAAAGTTCTCCGTCAGAACCTGGTGGCAGCAGCAGAGAAACTGTTCCTCTCAGCAGTTCTTCAGGACGATGGACTTGTTTGGCACCAAAGTTCAACTTTATGATTTTAGTCAACAGCCGTTTTTTTTTTTTTTTCCCTCCATCCTCTTCAGTCCAACAGTGGCTCAGTTGCTGCTGACTCACATGACAAGGATTGCTCCTCTCCATCATCAGTTCCATCCTGTTCATGTGATGCCTTTGTGGACATCATCAGTGCCTTATTTGCAGTCTAGTCTTCACTGATGACGTCCACGTCCTCACTGCTGCCCCCCTGCTGTGTTGCAGCTCTCCAGCGGCTGATGTGCTGACTGCCCTTCCTCTTCTGCTGCGCCTCTGGAGTCTCTTCCTCCAACTTTTGACGCTTGTGCTTCGTCCTACGGTTCTGAAACCACACCTTCACCTGGGCGGAGACACATAATATATTTTAAGATCAGGTATTTCAATCTCATAACTTAACAAGCTTCGTTTTTTTTTTATTATTATAATATTGCAAAAAAGATGCGAACAAATAAGTATGTCCATTATAAGTAGACCGAGTACAGTGCTCTGGGGAATACCATCAATTTATACATGTTTTTTTTTTTTTAAACCAAAACTATGCCTATGTTTTTTTATTATTATTATTTAAAGTTTGAATATGCATTTCCATATTATAAAAAATATATATATTATATAGGTATATTGTAGATTTGTGCTTATATTAAAATCCTGCTTAGTTAACATTCTTAAGACACTTTTATTAGAAGAAAAAAAACAACAATGTTCTTTCAAAGTTTGCTGACATGTAAACAATAAAACATGATAAAACATAGACATGAACTATATAAACAACTTTGTGTCGTAAGTGATTATTTCGAGAACAATATGGTTTCTTTGCAAATTGAACCCAGGACACTGTGCTTTCAAGAAAGGGATGCATGCTAACCAATTCTGGTACGCAGCACCGACTGCCCCATGAGTGCTGCACGCTGTTTCAACCAGCCTTACCAACTATGCACATTTAGTAAAAACATGTCCCTGCAAGCTAAATTTGCTTTTTATTGTCTGTAGTGCAGAGTGAGAGTTTACAGAATCTAGTTTCCTCTCAGAAAAGGCTGCCCAACCCTGAGATAAAACAACGGAAATATTCCTTAGAAATTTCAGAGTTAAGTTGGCATGAAATTTATGAGCTGCCTCTTTTGTTAAATCTATTTTTCTATGCGTCCCCTCTGGCAAACTTGTAGGTTTTCACTTGTCGAAAGCATTAATTATTAGAGATTTTGGGACTAGGACCTGCGCTGAGACAGTTCCCCTTGTCTCCATTGTGTGTGAAGGTGAAACCTGTGTGTAGCAGCAGTAATTTATGTGTGATTAATAACCGCTGATGACTGCGATTCTCTGTTGATTGATAGATACACCCCCTCCTTGTCCTCTGTCTTTTCCTGTCTTCTGTTGTGAAATGAGCTCATAAATAACTGTGGATGATTCAGGTCGTTACACTGGCGTCAGGCCTCACATCACTGTGGCGACCTGACGACAAACACTGTCACTCACGGCTGAGAAAAGTGGAGAGGGAGCTGACTAACATCTGAGTCACACACACACACACACACACACACACACACACATGCAGTGTACAAAATGTAGTTGGTCGAGTTCCAACGGGAATTATCTTGTCTTTTTTTCAACTTTGAGAGAAAAATTTATACCTGTCAATTATTTTCTTGTTCTTCTTGTTATCAAAAATAATCGAAGTGGAAATAATAGTTCACCCTGAATTTAATGCCTACTTTTTTTTTTCATAAAAATAAACACCCCAATTTTTTTTTTGTTTCTTTTATGTTTTGTTTTTTTTCATACATTTTTTTTTAACTTTTGAGCCACAGTGGGTACTAAAAATGGACTCAGGCAGGAATAGAAAGAGTATGTGTGTAAGATAAATGACAAGTAAAGACATGAATAAAGAGGACTTTGCAGAAAAAATACAGAAGGATAGTAATTATAATAATACTGTAAATTAATAGTAAATTTGAACAAGTTTGGTGGGCCCAAATTAAAAAGCCAATGTGCCGCTTAAGGCCCCCAGGCCTTAGTTTGACCAGATGTAATATATAGTATTTTTGTTTGTGTTTGTCTGCAGTGTCACCACTATGTTTATGTATTTACCTTTATTTCCTCCTTTTGTATCATGTTTTATATGCAGTGAAATATATAAATACCCATTAGGTGGTGGCAACAGCCTTGAGTGCCAGAGTTGCAGACTACACAGTGACTGTTGCTCATAAGTATACATTTCCACTAGAAATTTTACATGAAAAAAAAAGGCGTGTTCTGAAATGTATTCTATTATTTTCATCCTCGTTCTTACCTGCGTCTCTGTCAGGCAAAGCCCACTGGCCAACTGCTTCCTCTCGGCACCGACCACGTAGTGATTCTTTTCGAACGCTCGTTCTAGACGCAGCAGCTGTGACGGAGAAAATGCTGTTCTGATCCGTTTGGGTTTTCTGGAAAACGGACCGTGAAGCAGAAGGTTCTCTGGACTGGCATCTTCTCCTGAAACACACATAGAGCAACAATGATGTTAGTGATGTGATGTTTGCTATGAGAAGATTATTTTCCATAAACATAGTTAACATATTGATATATCTTACAGTGGCACAGTGATCATGGTGTTGGCCGAATGGAAGAAGAGAGAGTTTATTGTACTCAACTTAGATAAAACAAAGGCAAACTATGGGTCGGGGCCCTGGTGTGGTCCATTTAATATTAAATTATAACTATCAATGATATTATTAATTAATATTAATGTTATTCCACTGCATTTTCTCTTCATCAATAAAATAGATAGATAGAATAAAAAAATCTTAAAGTATTTTTACCATTTAGGCCTTTGGTGCATGATCTTATGTGCAGTTTTTCCTAGTTCTGCTGCTGGTCTGGCCCGTGTGCCAAACTTTAAGGCCAATTTTGGCCCTGAAAATATTTGCTCTACTCTGCCCTAGATTCTGAGACATTTTGCAAGCATCTAGATGCTGGTGTTGCAACTATTTAATTATAACCCTCTGCGAGACCTATTCTCTGGAACTCAAGATATTGAGGTACACACAGTAATGCCAGTTCTGTGCCGCCGTGTCTGGAGAAAGCGTGTGCAGAGGCATGAAAATAAAGTTAATCCGTGAGCAGTCATTTGTAAATATGACGTGTTTTTATGTGAAAGAAACATGCCAACATTATCAGACACACTTTGACAGAGCTATACTGTACTATAAAGCTGTGCCACTGGAAACAAATGCAGCACAAAGACAGGAGGATTAGGGCTGACAGCTTTGAAGCTCACACAATTATTGTTGGATCTAAGCAGATAATCCAGACTTCTATTTGCATGGGGAAGTTACTCAAGCTAAAATAGTTGTTGCATTTACATTAGTAAGTGAAAGGTCTAATATCTGCCATGTTAAGCAACCGGGCCTGGGCCCAGAGGTGGAATCCATCAGCTGTCAAGTTACAACTGAGGTGCTCTGAACATGGCACCGCCTCCACATACTGCTGTGTGCAATGCCAAAAAGTTTGTTTTCCTTTCCTCCTTCCTTCCCAACATAATGTGAATAAATACTAAAGGAGGACAACATCAATGATGTCCTGATGTCAACTGACATCATTTAAGTTGACATCAGGCTGACGCGACAGTTTATTTTGTTCAGGTCACACACGCACGACTTTAACAGCAGTGTTGATAAGTGCAAAACAACTCCTCCTCCCTTTGTCGAGGAAATGAAATTAACCAGCAACAAATGAATTCAAACAAATGTTATTAAAGAAACGATTGAGCAAAGAGCAAGCTAATTTTCCTGCCCCTCCCTTCTCAAGAAAACCTAGACAGATGGGGTGGACATGACGCCAGGTTGTCCGTTATAAATAAATGACCTGGATTGACTTGTGAACATAAACTAGTTGTTTTCATATTGACACGTGTGCCTTACCAACACGTACAGCTGGCCAAGGGAGGAAACAAGACTCTGACATTAAGGAGTTAAATGAATTAGTTAAAGGAATATGAACCATAAAAGGAAGGATAGTTATTATCTGAATAAGTGGAAATATCTGCAAACCTCTCCCAGCATCAAAATTATCAACGCAGATGAGAAGGTTTGGAGAAAAAGAAAAAAAAGAGAAGCCAGATTAAGATTGTTTGGACATGTTCAGAGGAGGGACAGTGGTTACATTGGTAGAAGAATGATCCAAGAGATGGAGCTACCAGGTAGGAGACAAAGAGGAGATTGATGGATGCAGTGATGGAGGTAGTTGGAGTCAGAGGAGAAGATACAGAGAACAAGGGAAGATGGAGAAAGATGATCCCCGAGATGCAGCATTGATTTCCTACCTACTCTCCACAGCTGGACAGTGAAGACATTTGCGTGAAATTTCCATGTGGCTGTTTGTGAGCAACTCGATGGCGCCTTAAACCCCGTGGTCACATGAGCTTGGATCAGAAGCTACATTAAAGTCTTGTTTCGACTAATTTGACATTCAACAGAAATCAACCGTCGCATTTGCAAACCGAGACGAGTTTCAGTCTCTCACCATCATCACCCACTTTGCATGTGAATATCACTTCAGAAAATACTCCATCGTTAGATAAAAAGGCCGTTGCACGTGTCTGCGGCCGCATTGCACGCCATCTTTGTCCCGCTGGTCGCCCTCAAAGGCACTAGGTAACCGACTTTTTTGCGTGGTGAGCTCAACAGGGCGACACGGGTTCATCATTGATTTGTTTTTATGTAAAATGCATTGAAACATCATCAGGCCATTTCAATGCAGACGTCAAAAAATGAAGCAGATGTCGAACCGCCAAGGTTTGGACACAAAGAAATCACCAAATCCACGTTTGAACCGCATGCCAGTGCAGACGATAAACAAATCATGTGTGGTTTTATTCCTGATGTGGGCCAAAAGAAATTAAATCCACGTCTTTTCAACGACGTGGATGTCGAAACATGAAAAATAAAAAATAAAAAATAGTTAGCTATTATATGGACAACTGACAAAATGCTATTGGTTGTCAAGTCCTAAAATTCGTCTCAAATTTGTCTTTTCTTGGTCCACGTCCCAAACATTCTACAAGAAAGTTCTTTGTTATGTCGCCTCTCCTAGAACTCAGAGAAAGTAAGTTATTGGTCTGATGATTTGAATTGGAAATGTTTTCATTTAATTTTTAATTTAATTATTTTTTTGCTGGATTTGATATGATCTTGCAGGCCAAACATAATTAGACTGCGGCCCGGAATTTGGTCCCCGGGCCTGAGTTTGTGTTCCAGAGGAAGATCAGCTCATCCTCATGTGAGCGTAAAAAACAGTATGGCTGCTCATCATATAAAATGCATTTGTATTGATTTGCAGATGATAAGGCCTATTAACAATAATGATCAAATATATAATAAACTGCTGGTGCAGTTCCTGACATACAGGAAAGACAACCTTTATATCTGTTTTATTTCTGATGTATTCCCTCATATAGTCGCCTTCTAGTGGCATAAAAAAACAGGCTTCACCTTTTAAGTGAACAAATGAAGCTTAAACAACAGGGACAGACTTGAAGGAGGTGATAACAGAGGTAGGACAACTCAGAATTTTGTCTTGGTTCAGATTGAAGCACATGAATACGATGTGTGTCAGCAGAGAGGGAAGAACCAGCACTTCCTGTCTGTGACGAGGCAGCTGCTGTGATGAAGGAAAGAAAAGACAGAGGAAGATGAAGAGCATGAGAAAGAGGAATGTAAACAAGAGCAGGTGCTGAAAACTGAGCCGCGGAGATCTCTGACCTATCAGTCAATGTGTCAAAAACTTCCAAGTAAAATCAACCCCATGACAGTCGGAAGACGAGAGAGAGCAGGAAAAGGAAAAGAGTCAGAGTATGAGGAGAAGAAGAAGCGAAAAGAAGACAATAGGAATTATCGAAGTTGTAAAAGGAAAAATCAGAGAAAATAAATAGAAAAGGAAAAAGGGGAAGAATAAAAAAAATTTAAAAAAATTAAAAATTAGAAGCATTTGTGAAAAACACAAAAGAAAGGGTAGAATAAGAAGAAATGGACTCAAAGTTTGACTGAGGTAATGAAAAGGAGGAAGATGAGGAGGCATTAAAAACAGCGAAGAGGACGTGGGGGGTAGGAGAGATCTTGTCGTTGGTGCAGATGGTACACTGGTCTCCCCTGGCACTGGAGACAAGTCCAGACCTGTGTGACTATGTGTTTGTGTGTGCGTGTAGTCAGACTGGGCTGTTTTGAGATGATGATGATGATGATGATGATGATGATGATGATGATGATGATGATGGTGAAGCAGCATTGTCTTATCTGTCAACAGTTTCCCTAATAAGCCTTTACATTAATGGCCATAAAACATGTTGTTATAGCTATAAATAAGATAAATATTTATATTTTCTGTATAAAGTATTTTCCAAACTACAATATTAAACTATTATAATTTAAAATTAACAAAATATCTTCTGAAGGTAATTAACAAATTGCTAATAAACAACAAATCTTTTTAAATTCATCCTCAGTCATTTTGTAAATACACAAAGATAGATTTAGCAACATCTGATAGTGAAGTACTGGAATATCCATGTATTAATTCCAATAAAAATTAAGAAATCAAAGATTTTCTGGTGAGTGAAAAACAGCATTAAAAGCACCATTAAAAATGGCCTTTACCTTTATATTATAATAATAATAATTTATATTAAAAATGTTTCTCGGGTAAAACTAACAGAAGAAGAAATTAGGAAGAAATCAATAATGAATGAAGGATGGTTGTGAAGTTGGTCACTAGTCCAGGGAGGTCAAGATAACCGACTACAGTCCTGAGCACGTGTGTTGAACTCAAGGCCCGTGGGCCAAATGCGGTCGATCGAGTCATTGTGCAGGGCCCGCAGGAGCTCTCAAAGCAAACTGTAATTGTCTGCTCAACAGAGTTTCTTAACCTGTAAAATTAAACTTATTACCCAACAGTGAACATTATTCTCTACCTAAATAATAATTAACTGCAGCAACATTTATTATTACTTTATGGGATGGTTACAGCTCCACTGTCTTCCTTATACAACCAGCCCTTCAAGGGGGCAGTTCTACTGTGATAAGGGGGTCACTCGGCTGCACTGGAGTCTGGAGTCCAGGTCCTGGTCCCAGTGAGACACAGATGTGGACATGTTGGTGGTTTTTTGAGGGATTTATTTTGAGAAATAATAAAATATTAGT
>JAFBJS010000524.1:98649-109971 GCA_016785265.1 Paraplagusia blochii | reverse complement strand
TTGAACTTTCTTCTGAAACCACAGCATGATGTTATGAAAAAAAAAAAAAAAAAAATTGTGTGAAGGGAAGCTGGACATTTCTTGAAGATGTTTCTGCACACATCTAAAAGAAGGATGTCGTTTCAGGACATTATATCCAGTTGCCCTCCATGTCAATATTTTTCTTGGGATTAAATGACCTGGATGACTAATTAACCTACATAGATAGCATGATGCCACGCCTACTGGCCATACAGGTCAAACTTGCGGCCCGCGGCCCATTTGCGGTCTGTGGAACGATATTTTTGTGGCCCCCGACTTGAGATGAAGTTTAATGTAGATGCGGCCCACAACTTACAGAGGAGTTTCACCACAAGTCAACAATGCTGAAAGTGTCCATGTTGGACGCACTCGGTGGTAAACACTCTGCTCTTTCGTCCTACATTTTCTCACGGGTGGACAATTGCAGATGGGCAGATTGGCTGAACTATAGACCATCGCATTAGAATGTACTCTTCTACAGTAGCATTGTGTACTTTCCCAGTAACTACTTGGAAAGTTATTATATTTAACATAATAGTGTTCTAAAGTAGTTCTCAAACCCTGGTCCCCAGACTCTTTATGGTTCATTATCTGTCCTCTGCAGTTTTGTATTACCCAGAATCTATTGGACATTGATGGCGGATGTGTCCCTTTGGTGAAATCACAGTGGCCCTCGACTTATTTGAGTTTGAGACCCCCGCTGTAGACTGTTGACAATAACGTGAACTGATTGGATAAGGAAAACATTATTTATTACCAGCATTTACTTTTCCACATGAATTTCAGCAGGAAAATAAACCAGTCCATTTTCCAAAGGTTGAACCAGTCCAACAGTGAGATTGTTTATATTGAAGTGGTGCAGTGCAGGTCGGGATCTTTATTTGTGTTCTCATTTTTCAAGTATCCCTATGTTTTGAGATGACATAAGAAGTTGCCACAATGCATGTTTAGGTTAGGGATGAGGTTGATTTATGTAAAAGGAAATGTGATCCTCCAGAGAAGGTCGTCTTGCCGTGGTATGTAAGTTTGCTGAGAGCATCCCAACAAGAGCCGTATGTATCCGCGGCGATTCCTAATCCACCATTTGAAATGTGAACCCGACTTCCATTCGGTTTCCCCTACAGGCTCTGAGCGGCGCTACCCAACTCCCAGGCTCTCAGCTACTCCGTCTCCAGTGGAACGCATCTTGAAGCCATTTGGGGCTCAAACCCTTTCGCTGCTCCCTTGATTTTGTCCCCCTCCTCTTTGGCTCACAACCACCCCCTCCCCACCCTTTTTTTCAGCTGAAGGAAGCTTGGAGGGCTTAGGAGAAAGCGCTGGAGTAGCAGTCCCTCCGCGACCCAGGGGTGGTGCAGCCCCACGGTAAAATCAACAGCTAGTCGCCAGAAAATATCCAGCGGAGGCCAAGCGGTCAAAGAGGGAGGTGGGACACGGTTTCTTCAATTGCAGACAGACGCACAATTTGGATTGTGTTGACGTACAAATACACATTAGAGCCTTGAAGAATCGTATTCACTTCCAGCTGTATTTTTGAAGTGTATCGAGGCAATATTTCAAAGCCTATAGGTTTGACTCTGACTGTATGTGTGTGTGCTGGTGTGTGTGCGTGCAGAGCAGTGTGTGGTGTGTGTTTGTGTCCCTGGACCACTTCTCTACCACTTTAGTTTTTTTTTTTTTTAAATGTGGCTTTTCAAAAGTCACCTGGGTATTTTCAAGGGGGCTTGTTTAATTCATGCAGGTGAAGTGTTTTAGAGTTCCATTCCCTATTTACCTGCGGGGCCTAAAGAACACACAGCAGAGGCGTTGAAATAACACCTCCTCCCCCGGCCAGCCTCCCTCCGTATACTTTTATCACAACTTCTCTCCTTTTGTCCTTCACTTTCCTCCTGTTCTCCCCCGACCGCGTCCTTCTGCTATATTTCTTTCTTGCCATCAGTGGATCTGTTTCTTATCCTTCCCTATCTCTCTCCTGTTCTCCTTTCACTTCATCCATCCCTCATCCTCTCTCTCACCCAGTCTTCCTCTCTTTGCCTCAGTGTTTGAAGCACAGTGTTTGTCTCTAGGGCTGGATGATTGACAGCTGAGAGTGAGCCACGCAGCTCTCTGGTGACAGATAAGGACTTTGGCTCTATTACTCACTCGGTCTCTCTCTCTCTCTCTCTCCCTCACACACACACACACACACACCAAAGCTTCACTTGGGCACATACACACACACACATACCGCTCCTCCTTCATGCACACTCTCTTCCTTGGTCCCATGCTGCTCCCACGGTTCAGCAGGGAGCAGACAAACCTATTTGCATTAGGAAGCATCGTGTAAAATAAATAAAGAATCGGATGAATCTAGGAATAAATAGACAAGAAGCACTGCTGGGGGATGAATATGACTGATTTGGAGTCAGTGTGTATGTGTGTGTGTGTGAGTGTGTTCTCCATTTAACCCCTGGGCTCCAGAACTGCAGAGAGAAGCAGTGCAGCGTAAAAAGAAACCTGTGCACACCCTGTCAAACACACACAAACACAGTCAAATATACATAAAAAGGCAGCCACTAAGACCAAATCATTACGGTAATAAAAAATGAAAGAATCTAAAAATATCGGTTTATTCCTCCCTTTGTTTCAGGGGAACTCCAGAGAGGCCAATAAAGACAAGAGGGAGAGGACGAGGAGGTGAAATATATAGAGCTGTCTCTCCTCCCTTGCTCACCACTCGACGTCTCCATCTACAGTCAGCTACTCATGCCTTCCAGGGCAGAAATATTCACCCTATTCATCTGGATAATGTGGCTGTTAGAAAAAACAACAACACCTCAGTGACTTGTTGATTGACAGCCAAATGTGAGAGGAAGGTGGCGAGAGAGGCAACCGGCACATTAGCAGGTGCAACATCACAGAAATGAGAGGAACAGCAGAAGGAGCAGGGGAGGAAAGAGAAAACGGAATGGGAGAAATTTTCCAAGTGAGCTTCCACACCTGTGTGAGTTTTGAGAGAAAAGGTGAAAAATATGCCAAGAGGAGAATGCAGGGCTGAGCGATGGAGGAGACGGTGGGGTGAGATGAAAGACTAGAAGATGTCATGCTGAGTTACAGGTGTGTGCATGTCGGGTGAGGAGACGTAGGGGAGGAAACACAGGCAGAAATAGGATAAAAGATGTTGCGAGGAACAATTAGGCCGACCCCTGGCAGCGGAGTGCGGCAGGCGAGAGGACAAAGGAAGGAAAACCTTCAGAGGAAGATGGATAGATGGTGAGGGGTGGAAAGATGAAGGAGAGAAGGACTGAAAGCAAGGGCACAGCGACATGGCAGGAAAAATAGAGGTTGAAAAGAAAAAAAAAAAAAAAACAGACTACGATCCAGAGCTCCAGCTCGCTCAGCACAGGTGGGGTGTAGGGGAGGTCAACCTGGAGGACAGAGGTTTATGAGTGATGGGAGAGACATAGAGAGTGGGTGATAGAGACAGAGTATGAAACTGTTTTGTCATTTTTCTCATTAGGAAACAAAGGTATCTTCTTCTCCTTTTGGCTTGTCCCTTTTTCAGGGGTTGCCACAGCGAGTCAACAATTTCCATCTCACCCTGTCCTTGGTATCCTCAACTGTAACTCCAACTACCTCCATGTCCTACCTCACTGCATCCATAAATCTCCTCTTTGTCTCCTTCGTGGTAGCCCCAACTCTAGGATCATTCTCCGACCAATATAACTACTGTCTCTCCTCTGAATTTGTCCAAATCATCTCAATCTAGCTTCTCTATAGCTTTTTCTCCAAACCTTTCTGTCTGTGTTGAAAACACAGGAAAACAAAGGGAACAATTACTTTTTTTTTTGTTTTTTTCAATCACCAGTGACTATAACAATTTGCCTTCTCATCAGACTCACAGTCTGAAAAACAGTTTTTGTGTAGAAAACCAACATCTTGATCCACTTCTGTAAGTTTCCACCTCTTCACCTCTGCCATATACTACAAAAATATACACAGACAACACGAATCGGCGTCCTCCCTCTGTGTGAACAGTTCATGGGAGCGTGGTTGGACCTGTGGGGGGAGGAGGTGGCCCCTATTTGGGGTCACGCACGATTGCTGATGGTGCACCCAGCCAGACAAAGCAGATTAACACGGGCACACACACGGGGCCAGTTGTGGTATGTCGCTCTTCTTACCCTCCTCAGAGACTGCTCATTGGGCAGGGGAGTATCATATGTTGCAAGTTGCACCAATGGGAGGTCAGGGCCCCGACTGTGTGTGCGGTCAATGGTCAAACCGCCTCCAACCACAGGGCAGTGATGTCAGTGCCGATTTAAAATTCACAGGAAACGGATTGCATAAAATGAAAATGTGCGTCACTGGCTATAATGGCGTGCCTGGGAGTTAATCTCAGACTGTTATGTTTGTCCTATCTGAATTCATCCGTTTTTTATCCTTTCATCCAATTCTAATGTAGCACAGCTGGGAACTGAACACGGACAGCAGCCAAGACACTCAGATCATTTCAATTCAAAGTCAATAAAACTCTGAAGAATGTTATCTGGGCAGTGTTTTACTCTAAATTAATGTCATTTGGTCATCTAGTGTGACCACACTCTGGTTCTTTAATATGCTATAATTCAGTTTACGCAGTCAGCTCAAATAATTTAATATTTTATATCTCATTAGCGGGGAATTGCCCTCTGGCTTCGCCAACTTTAGACCACAGGGACACAATGCGGCTTCTAAGACCTCTATAATATTACATTAGCGGTGTCTGCTAAGATGGTTTTCCTTTTACCGTTGAAAAAATATTCCTTTCCGACCATATATTTAATATCTTAATGTCAGATGCATTCACATCAGAGGCTCTCATTTTGGCCACGGAAAACCACATGGACATAAAATTTACAATCACACGTTAGTGAAGTTTAGTGTGAGAAAGCTGCGAACAAATGATTTATAATTTCTTTTCACGATCCAACAAAAAAAGCATCCAAGATCAATAATGGCTCAGTCATGTTCCAGTAGAAACTACTAGGATTCTGCCATTCGAATCAATGTCAGTAAAGTTTCCTGTTAGCCTTTTTTTTTTCATACCTCATCTGACAAAATATTATTTTGCAACCACAGAAGCACTGCGGTTCTTCTGTCACAAATATTTAACAACTAGTCATCATTACTGCCAGAAGCAGAATGGGATTCATTATTCTACCCAGGGACACAGAAGAACGTATAGGGACAGGCTAATTAATATTATCATCAGATATTTAGGGGCCGTAGACAATAAATCATCTTTTATTTGCAAAGCGGGATTATCCTTATAACTTTAGACAAGCTCCCTTGCATTTGTTTGGCTTACATTTCCAACCTCATTATTTTTTAATTGCCGGCTGGAGACTTTTCACACATTCATTTATATATTGGTTTGTGTGTGCATATACGTGTAGAGATATTTTAAATAAAAATGGTTAAAGACTGCGTTTTTTTTTTTTTTTTCTCTTCTTGGGTGCAAGATTTCTGCTTTGAATGTGCTTCTGAAATCCAGTGGATGGGATTTGTACTGTGAATGATAAATGTCAAGAAGGCAGTGCTCCGTTGAAATTATTTCTAAAAATTCTGAAGAACAGCCAATAGAGAGACAACAAGCACACCAGTAGTGGCTCATTGAAATGTGTTATTATGAGCTTTCCCTGCAAATTAATTAAATACAGGAAAAACTGGCAGCGGCTAAGTCGGGGGGGAAATGAAATATTCTGGAAAAAAACATATGAACATAAATATTTAATTGCGATCGCAGCAGCATTGGAAGACCGTCTAGAAATTTTTTTGGTGTGGACAATGGCAGACGACTTTTGATGTCCTCATTGCACTGTGGATCGGTGTGTGAGGTCCTTCCTGATCTGGCATCAGCGGGCAGCTCTGCCTGTGTGTTTAGAAGTGTTAAATGCCCCCTGACCCGCTGCAGTCTGTTATTAGGCCCACTGAATGCCAGGCCTGATAACTCATACGTGGTGTTGGCGCCCACGCCATGGTAACACGCAAACACAAGCGGGTATGCACAACGGGCTGATAGACACACTCACATGTGCAAACACTTACAGGCAAAAAAACCAAAAAAAAAGGACGCGTCGAGACACATACGAGAACGGACGCGCACGCACACCCGATGGGCGCAGAGCGCAGGGTGAACAGCCAGTGATCCTTCTCATCATTCCGCCTTATCAGAGAGCGTCGTTCTGCCTTGGCTTTGCATGCTGTACAGTCATTCATCATGATTCTCATTAATTATCTATGCACATGGCTGGTTAATTAACACGTCAACTCGAGCAGAACTAATGCTGCTCGCCAGCTCACCTCCCACTCACGCCCGACACTCGGCAAACCCGCACACAACCCGAGAACCGACTCCGACTGCGGATTCCACCGAACCTCGGTGCCAATCAACTACCAGGAGGGGACGCTTCTGGTATTATTGGGAAAATATGACCAAGGGAGCGCGCTGAAACATGACCGACGGCCACCAACTAAACAGGACGGCTGAGATATACTACCCGCGTGTGCGACGCTGTCTTGTGTTGCAATATACAATACATGTTTATTGAGGCCATTCCTCCGCCTCCTGCTGTGTCAACATAAGTCAGTGGTTTGTTCCAGTCCATCTACCTGAATGTATTTGGACAAGCACTAATGAAGGGCCATAAAACTGTATAAGGCTGTATCTGCAGGTGGAGACCCGCAGTGGTACTGTGATTACAGAGACAGGAGCAAGCTGAGTGGTGCTTCGCTGCACTGGGAGTTGTCTTTTTTTTTCTGTTGGGGATTTTTTTAATATTTGGATGTTTACATATTTTGCATGGTGCTGTGGGTCGGAGGCAATGGCAATCCTGGGTAAGATCAAATCCCAGTTCCAGTGGGCTCACCACCTTCTGGAAGATTTAAGCGCTGGTCACACTTGTGTATCCCGAGCGTAGAGGAAGCAAGATCCAGCTGGAGCGACTGCATGATAGCTCAACGTGAAAAGAATGGGAGTCAAACTGGTACTAGAAAAACATGCAGATCAAATGTCTCGGATTCGCGCAAAGCAGACATTGGTTACAGCACCAAAGAAGCCTTGGAAATATGAGAACCCCGAGGCATGCTGCGCAGAAGATTTCATTTATTACATACATTTTTATCATTTGTTATTAAACGTCTCTACACATTTCTTCCCCGCAATAAAATTGGATCATGATCACAATGCAGAGATACTTCACAGACCCAACTGTAGCTTTTGCATAGGTGACGAGAGCATTTGGCTAAGAAGCAGGAAGATGGTTGTCTAAGGCCCATGTTATCTTGCTGGGACATTGGAGGTTCATATGCTGGTCCGGCTTCAGCTACGTTTCTTCACTTTAATCTCCCAAAAAGCTTTGGGCTACTGAAGAATGTGCCTGTGGGTAAATCCGAGGGTAATTCACTCTGAAACATGAAATTATAAAGTTCCTACGCACGACACATCGAAATAATTTACTGCACTCATTGGCTTACAATCAGTCGGCCCATAAGCGCGCGCACGCACACACACACGCAGAAACCGCCCAAGCTGCGGTGGACATTTAGTCATCGGCTTCTCCTCACCAATCTCTTTGTGGTGCTTCACTAAATACAGCCCCCCCTCCTTGCATTCTTTCTGTGGGGCTATGAAACATGTAATTATGTCCCCCCTGAAACCAGGGCAGTAATCTCACACACTTGTCTGGCCATTATTATGGAGGCTCTGGCTTCTCTCTGCCTACACCCTGCCTTCACTCAACCGCCCTCGACCAGCACTTGTCCTTTCAGCGGAGCACTAACTTCTCTGTCTCCGTCACTGCTCCTTCCTCTTCATTGGCCAAAATGTGAATCCTGAATGAGAGGACGAAAGAGAGAAGGAGCTGCTCTGACATTAACGAGATTGCTCATTAGGTATGAGGGGAGGGAGTTGAGTGAGGAGGGGGTGTAAGGGAGAAAAGAATGGGAACGAGGGAGGTCAAACAGAAGAGCTGTAATTGGGGGTTTTTTTTTTTTTTTTTGAAAAAGAGCAGAAGAAGAGACAGAATTAGGTTTCCATCTAGGGCCTGTCTGAAATGAGTGTGTGAAGCAGATACATGAGGCTAAATATAAAGCGAGAAAATGACTTGCTGGATTACCGGGAAGGTGATAAGGGTCAGACACACCTATCAATCAGCTCCAAACAAAGAGCTGAGGTCTGACTACCTTCTACCTTCAGCTCTCTTTTGAGACAAAGAAACACTTTGCCGTAACAGGTTTCCAGAGACCTTTCCTTTCCTCTCTTGTAGCTGCTGCACCGTCAGCAAGGCTTGTATAAAAGTGCTTTTCATTGGCAGTTTACTTCTTGTTGGGAGTTAAGGTTTCAAAAAGCAGACTTAAATGGCACGGACGCGCACACATGCACACGCTCGGGTCCTGCTGAGGCAGCTCAGTTTATGGCAACTTCGAAGAAAGTGACGTCGCCTTGTGTGTCCGTAATAACACAGCATTTATTTTTCCATCAGGGCATTCCTCCTCGAGGAAGGGTGTCAGTTTCAGGCGCCTAACTTTTTCAGGTTTGCAGCTTGTGATATTTGATAATAAATTTACATAAAAACGATACCCTTGTGTCTGGGACCACCCCACCAAGATCCTACGTGAGTGGAAAGTGCAAGAGTTTGCATTTCTTAGTGCGCAAGAGTGTGTCGGAGGAGAAAAGTGGTATCGTCTGCCAAAGGACAAAATATTCCACTAAGGTTGACAGGCAACAGAATATACACTCCACTGGGCAAAAATAACACATTAGCATTTGATGCACACGTAAAAGACGTATTGTGTGGTTTTGCCCACTTTCACACTTGTCCCCCTTCTCTTGCCTGAATGTTATTCTCGTATATAAGGGTGTGTAAGTTTAAAAAAAAAAAGGGTTGGAGGATTAAGAAGGAGCCCGCAGAGAGGTAGATGGAGGAGCTACAGGAGGCATGGAAGGATGGAGATGAAGGCGGAAGACGGAGAGAGAGAAACGATAAAAGCAAATGAAAGATGGTGAGGGGTAGAAGTAAATCAGATCGGAAACCATGATGATGAAGGACTAAAAGCCGGCCAAGCTGATATGAAATAGTTTGGGTTGGGGGGTTCCTACAACGCTATGGATTATCTCCACCTCTGTCTCCTGCCCACCCCCCCGCTCCAATCTCTTTAGTGTGTGCCACTATAGACCAGTATGGAAGCAGCAGTGTTTGTGGGGCTGAATGAAACTCCGCTCTCTTCCTTTCTCTCTAACTAAATTAATAAAACGGAGCTCTCTATCCCTCTCAGTCTGCTTTATCCCCTTTTATTCCCCTCTTCTCCACTTTATCTTGGAGTATTCCTTGATTCTATTATTCCCTTGGTTGTATGCTAGAGTTATGCCTTTATACGATTGGCGTGCGTGTGCGTGCATGTGTTCAAAGGGAGCTTGACGGGCTGCACACACACCAAACTGAGCAGTTTTTCTGCTGGTGAGAGACTGCAGGGTATAAGAGAGGGAGAGAGAGAGAGAATGAGTGAGAAATGGAGAGCTGGGTGCAAGTGTGACAAAGGAAAAGCAGATGGTGAGCACTGTTGAAGGTGGGAGAGAGACGAAGAAAAAGGGGAGAGTGATGGAAAAAAAAAAAAGGCCAAGAATGTGTGCAAAGAAAGAGAACACGGTACTTTACAGCAGAGTTGTGAGATGAGAACAGATAATCCGGAGTCACAGTTTTTAATAAGTTTAACACGTTTTCTTCTCCCACCTTTCATCGTTTTTTTTTTTTCCTCTCTCTCACAAAAACCTCTCCTTTCTTCTCCAATCTCCTGAGCTGCTGCCTCACCACAGATTTGGAAATCTGTTTTCGGTTCATTAACACAGGGAGGTGCGATGGAGCAATTACCGATGCAAAATGCTGCTCCGTGTGCTCCAGTATGGACAGAATAGGCTTAAACGTCTTTATATCTCATAGAGATACGATTTCGCAATCTTTGGCTAGCGTAGCGCAGGGGTGTCAAACCAGATCCACAAAGGGCCGGTGTGGCTGCAGGTTTTTGTTCCAACCAACCAGCAGCACACCTGGCTTGAATTTTTAATCAACAGATCTGAGACAAGACAGCTGATTGGTCAACTCGTTTGCACTGGATAGGTTGGAACAAAAACCTGTAGCCACAGCGGCCCTTGAGGAACGAATTTGACACCCCTGGCGTAGCGGACACATAGCCATTATTATAATTACAATGAATTAAACACAATAAATGTGACAATAACATTATAAAGCAATCGATCAGGAATGTGTGGGCCAATAACGCACCTTGCCAGATGTTGAAAGGTCGGAGCAAAGTGGAGCTTCTATTATAGTTTCCACTTTTTTCTAAACCAGTGGTGCCTAACAAGTGGGCTGTGGACCAGTACCGGTCCGTGGGTGAATTGGTGTCGGGCCGCAGAGAAATAATGTTTCCTTTTGGCCCTGGCTATTGCTTACGCGTGGTCCATAACAATAAAATAGAAATGATGCAGAGACATTGATACAAGATACTAACCTTTCATACTGGTAGCAGGAAGTTATAGGTTGTGCGCACTGGAGAATTCCTTGTTGTGTGTCTGCACAGTTAATTTGAGTAGGAAGATTTTATAGGTAGGGAAAATATTTTAGAACACCGGAAAAAAGGTTAGGTTAGGTAACCCTTATTTGAAGAGGGTTTGAATCAGTTTAACAATTAATTGATTGCTCTATCTTGTCTTTCTGTGCAGGAAATGTCTATTTTTTATTTTAAATTGTAAGGATTTTCGTTTTATCTCAACTAGTGATGATTATCCTAATTAATCATGATCAACTGCACTGCTTCTCTGTCACGAATATAAGCATTTTGACAGGTCTAATATTTATTTAATTTACTGACTTTTTTATAAGAACTTGCTTCAGAATCAGTTAAAGTTTTTTTTTTGTTTGATTTTTTTTAATTGAAAGCCAGTGTAAAAAATTGAAAAGTTGGAAGGTTTAGCAGTTTTGGCTTCTGCAGCCTTTACAGCAAATGCTGCCAAACTGGTGTGTTTCATCTTATCAATGTTTTTGCACAAGCAGGAAATGAAAAAAAACCCAAGTGACTGGTGAATTATACCAGCCAATAAAAACCGTTTAAGGTCCTGCTAACATGTGCTGCTAACATCTGAACTCATCCATCTTTGACACATTAGTTTGGTGTTCAATCACTGCAATAACTGTGATAAATGTTGGAGAATAAAACTTGATCCAAAGGGAGAGACTGAAGATAAGAGCTTCGGTTTACCCTGATGGCGGATCATTTATAAACTGC
>JAFBJS010000524.1:47650-97400 GCA_016785265.1 Paraplagusia blochii | reverse complement strand
GTGCTAACAGAACCTGCAGGTTCAACGTGTGCAACATATAGATAGCATATGGGTGGGTGAAAAGAAAACCTGGAAATGATGTCTTCAGCAAGCAGATTTACTTGTTCAAACCTTATCAAATATGTAGATGAGCATATTTTTGATGTGCACAAATGTGATTGGCCAATTTAAAAAAAAAATTACAAAGACAACAAACAAACATCACTGCATTCTTGTAATAAATATAAAAAAATGGAAGTCTAATTTTTAATCCTTACTAGATAATATTTTCCACAATTAAACTGTTAAATATTAAACAAGGACTCTTCAAATCTTTTATTCTTGCAGTCAATATTGGCAGCGTCGGTTTGGCAAGAGTCGAAGGGAAGCAGTGTTTTTCCGGGTCATAAGCCGTGTCACTTGGTCCAAACTGAGTCCAACCACTGACTCTCCATTAACCTCCAGAATTTCATCCCCAACTCCCAGGAGTCCCTTATATGGGTTTTCACCACCATCATCAACTAGTTTCTCCACATAAACACCTGCAGGAGGGAGACAGAGGAAGTCGAGTAATGAGTCAGGTACGTTTACAGACAGGACATAAATAGTGGGGTTTGGAGTTCTTTATAGGGGTGCAGCATCCACCCATTTGTGTCTCTGTGATGGCAGCTGTGGCACAGTGGTCTGCTGGTGCAGAGGCATCACAACAGCAGACAGGAAGAGGCTGTACTGGCTGATTAAAACAGCCAGTTCAGGCTTAAGATGCCCTCTTGACTTGGTGGTGGTGGTGGTGGAGGTAAGAGAAAAAAGGAATGATAATCAGGCTATCGTCTCTCTCAGACAACGAGCTCCACCCTCGTCTGGACACCAGTATACCACTGACCACCCAGAGTCATTGCAGTTAGTGCTCCTCCTTTTAACCGTAAACCTTTTTTATTGTAGAAAAATTGCAAATAATTGCATGTATCATTGCAGCACATGCAATTTGAACAGATATTAATTTTGTTTTTATTTTAATTTGCGATTTTCTTCAATATTGTCATAAATAAATGTTGCGTAATACTAATATAACTTTATTGGAAGAATAAAGCTACAAAACTAAACAAGTTAATCCATATATGTTGATTTTTTCACAATCCTGATTCACGTCACCTGTGTCTGGCCGTCCTTTCCCTCTGGAGATGACAAAACCAAAAGGGCCATTAGGGGGTCTGATCAGCTGCAGAAGGAGGGATCCATCAGGAAGGGCCTGTGTGATCCAACCCACAGGGCGTACTATTTTAGAGGCCAGCACATCCTCAACACTCAAGGCTCTGTGGAGTTCCAGCTGAGGACTGCAGGAGAATTTCTTCATTCAAGAAGACGAATTATGTTTCTATACATATTTTCATTTTACTGATTATTTTCCTACCTCGGGGCCAAGGCATATGGAATTTGTACCTCTCCCAGTAACGTAGAACGTTCTGTTCTTCTCTCCAGACTCTGCACTGAGGAGGCTTTACGCAACTGGGCCTGTGGCAGCACCTAGTGGCAGATTAAAGGAAGTTCGACAAGATGTCCTCAATATTGGACAAATGGAAATGTGTCCTACGGCTGCATCTGAATCTAGTAGGTTTATTACTCAGATGTTTTTTTTTTTTCTAGAGTGTGTAATAGACTAATAAGTCATAATGAACAAATAACGAATAAAGAAGGGGAGATTTTGCTCACAGTGTGCAAGGTCTGAAGTGAAGGTGTCCTCTGTATGTGTATGGCAGGCTGTGGTCTGCGAGTAGGGCTTGGAGAGGCAGAAGAGGCCTTGGAGGCAGTGAGGATACTGAGCTGTTCCATGCTGCTGGAGCGACCTCCCTTGACAAGCCGACCAACACCGTTCAGACCAATGGAGGAAAAGAAGCGGCGGAGGAAAAGCTTAGGCCGTCCATCCAGCTTTCTGGATAGATATAATATATAGATAAGAAGAAGAAGAAAAAATAAGAATACATTTTATTTATAATAGATAGATACATAGATAGATAGATGTGTTGTACTTTGTCTAACCTGGATCCATCAGGGTTTTCCTCCCACATGCCTCCAGCTTTTAGATGTTCTGCCCTCAGCAGCTCAGCCCTCAGGTCCTCAGCCCGAGACAGAGCCAGTCCTCGACGAAGTGGACGACAATCAGAACCTAGATCTCCTCCTAATCCAGCTGAATGAAGATACAATTGTGGCCTCATGTGATTCACCCGCTCTGGTATGTTGTGTGATTTATGTATGATTTTTCATTGTATTGTTGAGGACACTGATTTTTCTGGACTACGTACCTGCTCCATCTGGAGTGACCTCCCAACCTTCATCTCTAGATGGGTCGGAGTTGAACCGACCTCGAAAGTATCTCATATTGGATGGTCTGTTGCAGGGAACACAGTTGCTGGCTGAAGGGTTTCCTTGAACTGGAGACAGAGCACTGTCCTTTCTTGTTTCTATGGAGTCTTCTTGAGGCAAACGCTGTGACCCAACGTCTTCACACAGATTTGTGGCAGTCTGTGACTGACCTGTAGATTGACCTGCTGTGGTACGATTCCTTGAGCTTGACTTTAAGGCTGACTTTATAGGTAATAAATGTGCTGGTGCCCCCTTGGGCCCACCAGACGACAATGCACCTGGTTCCAGAGTGACGGGGCTGCCGGGAGCGAACGATACAGTTCTGTTTGTATTTGCCCTGTTTCTGGGACCAGAGTTACGGCGTTGAGCCCATGATGGACCATAAGGTCCATTACCGGACTCTATCCGACTTTCTCCTTTTCTGCTTCTTCTTCTTAGTTTACCAAAACCAGAAGTCTTCCACCCTGTGCTCGTTTCTTCATGCTCTCCCAGCACATAAGCACCTGCAAAGGTTACGGTTAAGGGACCTTTTGGACGAGCGCCTGCCTCTGGACTGTTTGGAGTCTCTCTGGAAATAGTTGTTGCTTCCACCAGGTTTTCAGTGTTTCTCAGCTCCTGATCTAAATGACTGGGCAAAACAGTCTGAGGTTCCCTAACTACAGAGCCACATGACTGACATTTCTTCACCAGAACTATTATCTCTGTAATTACAGGGGTAGTTTCACCGCAAATCCCTCTATCGCTTTGATTCTTCTCAATAGTATTGGAGATAAATCTGCGTTTCTCTGAAGACCCACTTGCAGATGCAACTTCTTCAGTCCTGAATTCGGAGACACCAGGTCTTTCACGTTTCCTTTCTCTGTCTGTAGACTGTGATTCAACGTCTTTTTGTGATACACCTGTACAGCCAACAGATGTGTTTGAATCTGCTTCGTCAACACGTGACGCAAATCGTGGAGGGCAATGAGGAGGGTCAATATCTGTTTGTGTTGCAACATCTCTAATTTGAAGAGGTTTCTGTTCCAGAACAGTGCTGGGAAAACCTGTTTGCTGCTTCTCACTATAACAAAAGCAATAGAGCATTGTGTGTGAAAAGCAATATAACACAACAAATGCTATGCCAAATGTTATTGATCTTGTATGTTTAAAGCTATTTTGCTTTAAAAATAACAAAAAAGTTGATAGTAATGACCATTACAAGATTATTCCTAGACCTAGTTTATGATGTCAGAGCATGACACTGTACTTACACTGTGGATTTCAGATCAGAATGGGAGTTGCAGCAGTTTTCATCATCTTTATGATGACGTGGGAGCGGCTTGGGTTGTGCTGGCTCCGGGAGATCCCTGGTTTGCTTATGTCTCGGTCCTTGGCGATTTTCATCATTGCTTAGCAGAAGTGACCTGAGGATTGTATGGAAGACATAACTAAAAACAATACTTTTATTAAAACGACTGCTGAAGTTTTAAATCACCCTTAACCTTGTACATTTTACATAATTTCTGAGTTGTGTCATGTTTTCTGAACTGTCTTACGTAATATCCAATAGCTACAGTATACGGTGGGGGAGTGGCATTGATGGTGTGCAGGAGGAACGTCATTCATCCATGTTCTTATAACAGTTAAGCTGCTCTGTATTGCGCCTCATCATCTCTACTTGTCTTTATCCCCTGCCCCAGTGATAAAGATAGAATGATACAGACATGTGGCTTATCCTGGCTGTGTGATTCATCCTCTCACACTGTATGCGACAAATAGGAATACAACGTGATCCTATGGATTACAATTTTCACTGCCAATGTTGTAAACTTACTTATATATAGTGTATAACTATCACTTTCTATCTATCCTATTTCATCTAAAGTGTTGCTGCATTGTTTTATGAAGGCCATAAAAAAATAACACAATATTTGCAGCAAATGTTGCTGTTAAATGAAAATTCTGAGACATTGAGCAGCAATCAGGCGTAACACAACCCCTGACAATTTCATAAAGAAACATAGAATTACTAACCTCAAATATGGCTCAAGTTCCTGAGTAACAATGGCCCTGTCTCGATCTTTTGTAATCCCAGGGACACCTGGGAGTGTAAAAAAAAAGGGAACGTGTTAACAGCTTCTTCTTTTTTTGTCAACTATTAAGATTATACTGGCATTCATACAAAATTCTAAAGAAATATCCTGCTAGATTTTACAGTGTTGCCAAAATTGTCAGGGTGTTCATTCATTCATTCATTCATTCATCTTCTTTGGCTTGTCCATTGCCGGGCCGCAGGGCTGCTAGACAAATCACACTGCTCCATATTGTGAGCCTTCCTGTGGGTGGTGAGCCCACAAGACGTTATGTGCACCTCAGTGGCAACCTGGCAGCTGGTGGATTTGAACCTGAAGCCCTGCGGACCCAAGTCTGCTTACTTAAACACTAGGCCACCACTGCCAACTCAGATCATTGATCATTTTACACACAGTGTAATGGTTTCACGCTCAGTGTGATGTAAAGTCACACTAAAAACACAATGTGATAACAAGGATTTTAGCAAATTTCCAAGCCAATGTCATGAAATGTCACACGTTATGCTGTTGCACTGCAGCGCCACCTAATAAGATGAAAGTGCACAAAATGTATCATGAGCTTTCGGTATAAACACAGCATAAAGCCAAAAACAGTGATTATAAAATCATCCCTTCTGCCCTCTCCGAATAATAGCTGGACATGACATCTGCACATGTCCACTATTAGCTAGCGTCCACCGAACATGAATTATCGTCATGGTTATGCAGAGGATGTCCAACAGAGTTCAACTAACAAGCTTCTGTGTGGTTTTGAAATCTGTAACATTTACATTCCTATCTGGTTAATCAACAACAATGAATCATCGCTAGCTAGAAAACTGACCTCCCGTGTCCACTTTTGCATCTCCATTTAAGGAAGAACTCTCTCGTCCACATTGTTGTCTCATCACCTTGCTGCAGTGTTCTATTTCCCTTAATTTTGTGTGAGGATCCTGTTTTAACTTCTGCTTCTTGTCAGCCAGGAAAACACTGCTTTTCGAAGACATGCTCTCTGAACTTTCAGAACCGCACAGTGCAATGGCAGAATCACCACCATCTGCATCCTTCTGCTCACAGGACTTTGATTTTAAAAGGCAATCTCTGTTATTCTCCACAACATCAATGTCATTTTTGTTGCAAGATTTGGCTGGTTTTGGTTCCGTCACTCCACTTGCTGGAATTACATCCTTCAAAGTCGACAAAGATGGCATACTTTGTGGGTCTATGCCATTTAAAAGCAAAGTTTCTGGTCGGGCCACTTTCCAGAAGCCCTTGGGTGGTCCCCAGTGTCTATTAGAAGATGGAGATCTTGAGGGTGAAGAGGAACATGAAGAAGAAGATGAGATGGGCGCAGAACTTGATGCCAGTTTAGGTGGGAGAGGAAGTTGGGTTAATGTATCCTTGGTGCTGCTTGATTTTTCAGACAAAAGTCTCTCAAAACTATGACCTTCTTTGTAGCAAGACTGACCAGTTGGAACACTCAAGTCTTCACATCTCCCTGACCTTTTTCCTTCTATATTTTCACCACAGTGAGGCTTTTCTTCTTGCACATCAACCTCCACTTTGTCATAATTTCTCCGCAGCTTCTCCGCAGCTTCTTCTTGGTTTGCAGAAGCAAAGAAAGACTCTTCACATTTCCCTTTAGGTCTCCAAAAGACAGAACCCTTGACATCTGTGTCCTTGTCTCTTGTGTGTCTCTGTGTGACAGTCTTCACCTTTGTTTGAAGAACGTGCACTGATGATGAATTATGAAGAGGAAGGTCCTTACTTGCACTTGTTCGTACAGAACAAACTGAGTCTGGAACTGGAACAGGGCCGGTGATGAGCGACCAGTTAATAGGAATCCCAGTCGGCACCGAGGAACTGGGTTTTATCCTGTCTTCCCTTTTGTCCTCCATTGGCTGTTCAGACACAGACATTCCCAAATAGATCCTACGGATATAAACAGAACAAACTTTTATATGCATGCATTTAAAACAATTGTCCTCGCCACCTATTTAGGGTCCACCAGCAGTCCTACATTTATCAGATCTGCAGGACAGAGAGATATGTAATGTGGTCTGTCACGTTGCCTTATCCAGTGATTACACTGCAGAGCACGGGATAATCCTTTGGGATGAGAATAAGCAACTGCTGCCTGCAACTGAGTCCCCACTACATATATACATATATATGGTTTCCATGTATTTAGAAGCAGCACAATAGTCTTATTATAAGAATTTGCTTGAAAACACAACAAGTTTATAAGGATTCTATTGCAACTACAACATAAATCAGGTTAGGATCGACAAAACTAGGTGTCAAATAGAAAAGAAGAGAAGAAGAAAAGATACAACCGGCATACTTATCCTGCAGCTTCCAGGTGACAAAACCAAGCAACTCTGTCCTCAATGTTGAAGAGATATGGAAAAAAGATATAAAATCATGATTTTCTTTTTGTATCTGTCCCTCACGTACCATCAACTCAACAGCAGTAGGTGAAGCAGCATCCTCTCAAAAATGAATGGTTCACTAATCCCTTTCAGAAATCAGTGGGATTATACAACAAATGGAACACAAAACAGTTTTTTTTTCCTTGCTGAGTGAAGCTCTCTGTTGCGATGGTCCAACTACTGGGCTGGGGACCAGTAACGGTCCGTAGGTGAATTGGTGCCAGGCCGCAGATAAATAATGTTTCCTTTTGGCCACATCTGCTATTACTTACACTTGTTCCATACCCATATCAACAAAATAACTTAATAATAGAATGGCTAGGACTCCATCATCAATAATGCAACTATATTTGATTAGGAAATATAAACAATAAACTCAAAATGACGCAGAGTCATTGATACAAGATTCTAACTTTTTATACCAGTCTGATAGCGGACAGTTATAGGCTGTGTGCACTTGAAAAGCCTTGTTAATTCAGGTAGGAAGATTTTATTTTTTAGGTAGGAAAGTATTTCAGACCAAAAATGTAATTTTATTAAGGGGCATTCAACTTCCACAACTTAACGATCCGTCCGTGATGATAGTATGAGACATTTAACCGGGTGCAAAAGAAATTGGGGAACACTGGTTTATTGGATAAGTCAGTGGTTTCAGACCTGGACCAACATTAAATAACAGTACATACAGTACATCTCTGACAACAGTACATCTCTGTCAAAGTGAAATGACTTGCAGTGTCACAAAAAACGTCAATAAAAAATACAAAACAGAAAGTTTTCTGTCTCTCCTGTCCTCTATATCGTCAACTCAGGTGACGGATGCATCTTTAGCATTCCTCATCTTTAGCATTCCTCTACCAATATAATAGAATAGAAAATAACCTATAATAAAAAATAAGAATATTACATATAATCATATAAATAATATATAAAACAATAACGTATATAATATATAATATAATATTTCCATGCAATATGTTAAAATTCTAGATACTTTTGAATATAATATGGTCACATCGACTATTTTGCGGTCGAACGTCCTTTTAGTTTGAAAGGGGCTTCTCCAAGACGAAGCTCTCTAAAGAGAGTATTTATTTAGTCTTGCGGGCGCCAGAGGGCGCCATTGACAAACAACACAGATTGGTTCGCGCACCGCTTGTTGTAACCGGCTAGTGTCGAGTTGACACCCTCCCTAAACCTCGGCAGCGGCTGAGCTGCACAGTCGACATGGCAAGGAAATATCGCAACGATTTACTGAAAATGGATGAACATCTTCTAAATATTTTGGAATGAGTGAGTAGCGGCGTTCATACGGACGCGGCTTTTTTCTACGGAAACTAACAATAAACGAAGTATGGCTGCGTTTAGTCACATCGAAATGACGCATAGCGATGGTTGGTTGCTGCTAAAACAACAGGAAGCTAAGCTAAGTTGTTAGCTGGACTCAGGCCGACTACAATAGTGGTGATTTGAAACCACTTCTCTCGCCGTTGTCAGAAAAACCACCATGTTTCAATTCAGAAAATATACCTGGTTTCGCCACGGTAAAGTGATACGTTCAAAGACAGCTGGTTAATTTGGTAGTTTCGGTAGCTGGCGTTACATAATCGCAGTGCCAAGTCAAATGGCTCCACTTTCTAGTTTCTCCAAAGCCTACACTTCACTCAGTTGTTCTTTCAGATTGATTTATTCGTTTATTGTATAATTTAAACATCTATTTACAACAGACGTTGTTTAATTTCCAAACAGCTTTTGGTTTTTACGTCGTTTATTATTTTATAAGTCCAGCGACGTTCAGAGGCTAACGAGCTTAGCACACTTAGCCACCCGTAGTTTAGCCTTGTAAAAGTCTACTTTCACTTTAGCTGTTGCCAATTGTACCTTTATAAACTGTAACATTTCTATCTACGGTAGACCGTCATTCACCAATATTAATAATTGTTATAACCCTTATTCTGCTTATTTAACAAACTCCCATCTTTTAAACTAGTTAATAGTGTGGTATTCGTTGTTAGCTTCCTGAAGACCCTTTGTCCATAGTCATAGTTGTGAACAGCTCTATACGGTAGGCCACGCAGCGATTGTTTTGCTTTTTACCGAACCTCTATTTAAATGTTAATAATAGCGATTTTATGTTGTTCTATTTTTTTGCGGTATGTTTTATTTTTGTTACGTTAAGCGCTAACAGAGATGATTAGCGCTTAACAAGAAGTGAGCAACGCTAAACAAATGAGGATCGTCGTTTGTTTTTGTACAGGCGGATATATAGATGGCTATATAGATAGAAAGAAAGAACTTTGGAGTCTTATTCGGGAAATTATGGTTCCAGCAGCACTACAGCATGAACAAGAGTTAAACACAATACATACAATAAGTACATAAAAGACCAATATGATAGAAATAATGTGGGTGTTGTTGGGGTTTGTACAACCTGAACAGTGGATGTGAGTAGATAAGGTCAGCAGTATACATTAATATTTGTAGGGTAGGTTAATGTTAATAGTGTTAGTAGCTTAGTTGGTAGACACAATCTCAGTTAATATTGTTATCACATTTCATTATGACAATGACATCATTACTACTGAGTTATTATTGTGTTCTATTATTATCTAAATTAGTGTATGTGCATATCCCATACCTGGTTATATCCGCATACATACACACCCAGATGTACATACTGTATGTATGCGCATGTACACAAATAGGAAGGTTAATTGTGGTTAAACAAAGGTTAAACGTTAGTCGTGTTTGTAGCTAAGTTGATTATTGTTGAGTAGTCACAATCTCAATTATTATTGTTATCATATAATAATGATAAAAGGGCAGTAAGAAATGTAGAACTATAAATGCATTTGGATACAGCATGCTAACCAAGTTGTGTATCGACAATACCATAGGGATAATTAGAAGCTCATAAAGTTTAAATATGACTTGGAACCTTATTAGAAAATAGATTAATTTGATGTGACAGTGATGTAACATGTGTTTCCCCTTTTTGTCTTTACAGTATTCATCACGCAATGTGACCCAAAATCCACAATGTGTGAGGACATTTAAGAACGATTGAGTTCGGAAGAAAAAAAATCTTGATTCCAGTGGAATCTTCAATATATATAAATATATATTCATATATATTATTATATTTTTCTTTGTGTTAAAGCTTACCTACAATTACACACATCCCACTAACATACAACCATGCCTGTGCAAGCACCACAATGGACAGAGTTCCTGCTGTGCCCAATCTGCACACAGACATTTGAGGAGACAGTTCGACGACCCATTAGTTTGGGCTGCGGACATACTGTCTGTAAGATGTGCCTGAACAAGTTGCACCGTAAGGCCTGTCCCTTTGACCAGACAGCCATCAACACAGACATTGAGCAGTTACCTGTAAACACGGCTCTGCTGCAGCTGGTGGGAGGCCAGGTAAGAGATGTGTCTTTTACTTTTTATGTTTGTTTTTAAAATGGCTGCCCATATGTATTAATCAGTGTTTTGAATAGGCCTAATTTGGGTAGGAAGATTTTATAGGTAGGAAAATATTTCAGAATACCGGAAATGTAATTTTATTAAGGTGCATTTATCTGCCACAACTTAGTGACTGGTCCATGAAAATAGTACGAGTAATTTAACCGGTCCGTGGCGCGTAAAAGGTTGGGGAACACTGATGCACGGTAATAGTTAACAATACTTGCTTAGTAATCGTGCATGACTAAATGCCAAATCTACTAACAATGCCAGACATCAGAAGGAGGTAAACATGCTCAAGAAAGCATGAAATCATCACTCGCCAAAAGATGGTTATATCATTGTCATCTTTATTGTTTACCTAGCCCTTCTGAGGAAGGAGTAGTGGAAATATTTTGGACTTATGTCTATCGAGACATTAGGTTGTTGTTGTTGAGGGAGGGTGTTTCAGGTAGGAGTGTTTATTTATGATGTGCACATAGCTTGGAGATTCCTTGAGTGAGTCACACTGTAATTATTGAGCAATGAATGGGGTGTATTTTGAATTTCCAAGCTTTGTCTTACCAAATTGAGCAAGTCAGGTATCACAGGATTGGAATTCAGAAAACACTTTACGGTTGCTAACAAAATTGTCTCTAAGATTGTGGTGGTTTAAACCGGGCAAGGTCCATTATTACTGACGTAATGCTGTCACTGTTGGCAACATCAAATCACAAAACATAAGAATTTAAAGAAGCAATGTCATCTTAATTAGCTTTAAAATAAATACTTAAACTGTAATTGTTGCCATTGTCTTTACAAACAAGGTAAAATAAAATACTAGATTCAATTTAAGTAAGTATTAAGAAGTTAGTTTAGTAGTTTGATTAATTCATAGATTAAAAAAAAGAGAATAGTAGTGTGGAATATTAGCTAGTTGTTAAGATGGGTGTTTTTTTGAAAAGAGAATCAGGGTTGACCATTTGTCTACAGGGTGTATAAGCCTTAATTATAATAATGTCCACAAACTCAAAATGATCAAACATACTTACTTAACTGCAGCACATATATGCATTGTCCAAAATGGAATATTCAACCACCGTTTCAACCACCGTGGATGTCTTTGTCCTAATTAATTTCCCATTTTATCTGTGGTCTCCTACAGGTTCCTAAAGCTCAGCCTGTTGCCTTGATTTCAAGTCCTGAGGACTCACAGCATTATGAGGAGGCCAGGCACTGTGTGGAGGAGTTGGCCCTCTACCTCAAACCCCTCAGCAACACCAGAGGTACTCTGACAACAAACTCTGGCTGTTTTTTTTTTCTATCACTCTTTTATCATCATCCATTATAATGTTCAAAGCGAGCTTGGGGGGATGTTCTACAAAAGTGTGATGTAGTGGTTTTTGTGTGGTCCAGGTTGTGAAAATACTGTTGCTGATTTAACCACTTATGGTCAAGACCTTTATCCTTTTATTTAAAAAATGTGTGTTAATATAACATTGAATGCAAATAACTTTTTGCTCCTCAAATTAAATGAGCAATAGTGAAGTTTAGAGGGTGTCAAAATCTAAATGTTTTTTCAAGCTTGGCTTGGTTTTTCATTACAAAATAACAGCAGATCAATAAACAGTCTGTATTAGTGCTGCTTCACAAAGTTTAATTTTAAAATATTTTTAAGCAATTAGAACGCATGACTCAAAATCAGGCCCAGACTGTGCTGCTAATGCACACTATATTGACCCCCTTTTATTTTTTGACTGTCCCTCCTCAGGTGTGGGTCTGAGCAGCACAGCCCAGAGCATACTGAGTCGACCCATGCAGAGGAAACTGGTAACGCTTGTCCACTGCCAGCTAGTGGAGGAGGAGGGCCGTGTCAGAGCCATGAGAGCTGCACGCTCTCTTGGTGAGCGCACCGTCACCGAGCTCATCTTACAGCATCAGAATCCACAACAGCTCTCCTCTAATTTGTGGGCTGCTGTTCGTGCACGGGGATGTCAGTTTCTTGGCCCAGGTAAAAATTTATTACAATGTCTACAAAGGAAAATAAAATAGGAATCTACCCTGACTTACTAAACTTTCTTATACAAACATAGTTATTAATATATATTTTTTATCCCTCCCTCCTCTCCCAGCAATGCAAGAAGAGGCCTTGAAGTTGGTTCTTCTAGCATTAGAAGATGGTTCTGCTCTGTCCAGAAAGGTGTTGGTTCTCTTTGTTGTCCAGAGGCTTGAACCACGCTTCCCTCAGGCCTCTAAAACCAGTATAGGTCATGTTGTGCAGCTGCTCTACAGAGCCTCCTGCTTCAAGGTACGTTTTAACTTCAGTTGAAATTAGTGTTCAGTGTTTCACTGATTTTAAATACGAGTATGTATGCTTTCCAAGACATCTTCCAAAACATCTGTAAAAAATGTTATGCACCAGACCTTTGCATTCTAGACATAAACATCCAACTGTTTTTCTTTGTTACTCAGGTGACTAAACGTGATGAAGACTCATCCCTGATGCAGCTGAAAGAAGAGTTTCGTACTTACGAAGCTCTGCGGCGTGAGCACGATTCTCAGATTGTTCAGATCGCAATGGAGGGGGGGCTGCGAATCGCACCTGATCAGTGGTCTTCTCTCTTGTATGGAGATCAGTCTCACAAGTCACACATGCAGTCCATCATAGATAAGGTTTGTATAAGGTATAATTAATATCATACCCTGCACCAGGCTCCATAAACTAACGTAAGGCTCTTGTGCAGCTGCAGACCCCAGCATCCTTTGCGCAGAGTGTCCAGGAACTGACAATTGCACTGCAAAGAACTGGTGACCCAGCCAACCTCAACAGACTGCGGCCACATTTGGAGCTCTTGGCCAACATCGATCCCAGCCCTGGTAAGAAAATTTTCGATAAAATCATATCTTTGAGGGACATAGTGAAATATAACTGTCTTTACAGTGTCACATTTTAAGTCTAGTCATTCAACCTAATATGATAATATATTTTGTTTTACAGATGCTCCTCCTCCAACTTGGGAGCAGCTTGAAAAAGGCTTGGTGGCAGTAAAGACAGTTGTGCACGGCCTCGTGGACTTTATCCAGAACCACAGCAAGAAGGGTGCTGATCCACAACAGGTCAGTCAAACTTTAAAAAATAATTGTCTTACCATTCTGCTAACGAAGAAGAAGCCAGATTAAGATGGTTTGGACATGTTCAGAGGACAGTGGATACATTAATAGAAGAATGATCTTAGAGATGGAGCTACCAGGGAGGAGACAAAGAGGAGATTGATGGATGCATTGAGGGAGGATATGGTAGATGGAGTCAGAGTAGAAGATACAGAGGACAGGGGAGATGGAAATTGTTGACTAGCTGTGGCAATGCAGCTCTATGTGATGTTTAGAAGCAATGTAGCATTGCAATACGACGTTAAGTCTTCTCATTCATAATTATTACTATTATGACTTTAATCTAATTAGAAATGTTATAAAATAGTACTGTATTTAAAGTATTGCTACCCTCAAATTCATTGTGATGCAGAAGTATCATCTGATAACTCTTATATGAATCTTATGTGAATCTTATAACTCAGTAACTTAAGTTTTGCTCCGTAGGACACATTGTTTTTATATATGAATGAATATCAGTACCAGTGGATAAAACAGCCAAGAATCAAATAAAAACCTCTATAATATCTGATATTCTGTATATGGCTAACATAAGTGTCTGTTTTTCAGCCTCCTCAGCACAGCAAATACAAGACATACATGTGTCGAGACATGAAGCAAAAGGGAGGTTGCCCTCGTGGAGCAAGCTGTACCTTTGCACACTCTCAGGAAGAACTGGAGAAGTAAGAAAATGCCACAGTTATTGGGCAAAATTACACCTTCCCTTTTCCTTTAAACGTCCCCATTGATGTCCAAAAGACAGTTATTTTTTTTCTCAGACACCATGTACTGTGTTTACAGGTATCGTAAAATGAATAAACGCCTGGCAGCTCGCCTCCCTGGCCCAGGAGGACTCCTGCCAGATGAAGGCCTTCCTCTTGATGTAGCAGTGACTCGAAAACCTTCGCCCCTTTCCAATGGCAGTGTTGTACCACCTTTACCCCAGCTTATTCCTCGTGGTACTGACGCAGTTACGTACGAGCTCTTGCGCAAACCAGTCAAATTGGATGCAGGGAGTCCCAGTGCTCCTGGATCGCCACCAGATGCGTGAGTATTGTTTTAATATCTAGCTAGAGCAGATCAATGTGTTACCGTTTTTTTTTGGCTTTATTTATTATTGAAATGCTATGGCCAGTGTAGTAGAATTAACTCTTGCACAAACCAAGGATTCAGCAGCAGTGTACCTTTTATATATCTAAAACATAAAAGTGTCAGGAGTGATCTGTGATAGAAAAGAGTCAGCTAAGGTGAAGGGAAAGGTTTACTGGACAAAATAATAAATTGTATTTTCAATTTTGTTTATACGTAAAATCTGTCTTAACGGTTGCATTATCAATGTTTAAATAAGTGAGAAAAAGTATTTATTCTGTACTAAAATAAGTGTCTCATTTTTTTTTTCTCTTAGTCTTGACCCCGTACCCAAACCTGGAATGTCGCTTCCACAACATGCCATGGCCCATCAAAGGCTTTCATCTGATCCCTTATCTGGTGTAAGGCATATGCCTGTGGTACCCAGGAGTACCCCGGTGTACCCACATCCACAGCTTCCTGAACTGCGCTACGACACCCGTCCACCATCTGTTACACAGTGTGAAAACCCACAATACCCTGCAGGTACAAGCAACATTTCAAAATTGAACTATTGCTACATTTTAAATTAATATATTTAATTCCGCCTATTGCTAAAATGCTATTTTTATGTTTAGGTTACCCCTATGAGCAGCCACCTCAGTATGTTCCTCGGGATTACATGCGTAATCCCCCGCCCCAAAATGACTCAGGGCCTGCTTACCAGGATGGCTATGGTTATGGTCCTCCAGAACGTCCCTACCAGGCGCCTCACGCAGGCTCGTCTTTCTCTTATCCCCACATGCCTCACGCATATGACCGGAGTCGCCACGTTACCTACACTGGTCCTCCACCTCCTCCACAGCCTTATCCATCTCAGCGTGATAACATGGTCAGAATGAGTCCTGCACCTTTAGATGTCCCGCCACCATCGGTTGGTCAGGCTAACTCACTCTATCACCAGGAACCAAGTAGCAGGGACAGATACCCACCAGATGGCTACTATCCTCCAAGTGTCCAGGCTCCACCCATGAGGGGTTATGCCAGCAGGGTAGGTTTTAACATAGCTTTTTTTATGTTGAATATTAACAGGTGTCGTCCAGTTCAGCAAAAGTATTTGTGGTTATATTCCAGGGTCCATCATATAGTGGTCCACCACCCAGTCTTGCCTATCTGCATAAACGTCGCCAGGAGCTGTTGTCTCAGCTTGAGGAAAGAAAGGTCATCTCTCCACCACCATTCGCTGCCTCGCCTACTCTCTCCCATCCCTTCCCTAGTGATTACCCACCTGAGGTAAATAGGCAAAGAGAATTCAGGTAATAAGGCGGGCAGTAAATAAAAAATAACACTGATTTTATTTTGTCTCTACAGTATGGGGAGGAGAGCTCTAAAACCCTTGTGAAATGCCGGGAGTCTGATTACGCAGGACAGTACTCTCCCTGGTCCTGTGAAACAATTGGCTCCTACATTGGCACAAAGGATGCCAAACCCAAAGATGTTATGGTTTCTGGCACCATGGAGATGATGGTAAGTTCATGTTGTAAATAGTGTTTTAATTTGGTCACACCTTTTTAGACAAAAACAACTTTCAACTCCAAGAAGAGGTCCAGTTGCTTACAACTAAACCCTTTTTTTCCATACTTATTTTTATTTTGTTCGTAAACCACCTGCTTTGTTTCCCTTTTGTTCTGTCACTGACATGTCACTGATGTTTATGAACTTCTGATCTGATGATAACTTTATCCTGCTTCTTTTTCCAATGTGTCTGTTAGAATGTTGAAGCCAAAAGTCTTCGAGAACCCTCGCTGGAGGCTCCCCGTAGGGGTGCAGAAGCTAAGGACGATGACCCCATAATTCCATTTGGTCCCCAGCCCACAGTATCACGTTTTGGGGCTATCTCGCGCACCTCAAAGACAGGCTACCAGACCACGTGTCCAGTGCAAGCAATGGCAGCCACTCCTCAGAATCCGAACTCCAAACATATGGCTTTGCCAGGTAGGAAAATTTGTTTCTCATTTTTATACATTTTCACTGTTCCATTTATGTAATACTAATCACTTTAAATGCAATCTGCCATTCTTTCCACTAGCTGCAGAATATACATATGGAAGCCATGGAGGTTGGGGTGGAGCGCCGTACTCCTCTCAGCCTGCCGCACCCTCTCAGGGACACTTCAGTGAGCGGTGAGTTCCGGATTTAAATTTTTCCTTCCTTATTTCTTACCCTTCCAGTTATCAGCATATGTGTTTATGTTCTTATATTTAACATATTGTCACATGAGATGAACATAGTCAAAAATTTTGACAACTGATGTTTGCACTAAGATAACATCTCTGTCTGCCCCATTCTCAGCCTTCCCCTAGCAGCCCAGGAGAGAGAACAGTTAAAAATTGAGCTACAGCAGGTCAACCAGCAGATCACCCAACAGACCCAGATGCACAGTATGGAGGTGTGTGTACTTTCTAACTTAGATTTAATGCAATAAATGTGGTTCCTAATGCTATATAACAATACTTTACATTGATTAAAAATAATCTATATTTGAGAAAAACTATCAAATCAACTTTTTTGTAACAAGCAAATATCATATCAAATGGCATTTGGTGCATCTGTTATATTATTAAACTCTCAACACAGTTTCAAATATTTGGGATTTCTTTTTATCCCAGAATTCACTGAATTGAAGTTTCATTCATCTTATTTCCTGTTAAAACGTTTCAGGCTGCTAGTAATTCCTTACTGATGCAGAGGGAGGCCGGCGCGATGCCAGGCCAGCCTGTGCAGTCCTGCCAAGGCCAGGCTGCAGTAGCAGCTCAGCAACAACAGACTAAGTGGCCAACAGGGGGAGCAGCTGCCTCCGCTGTCTCCAGTGAACAGTTAAGCCTGGAGCTCCACCAGGTGGAGAGAGAGATTGGAAAAAGGATGGCTATGGTAAGAAGAAGATAAGATAAGCAGTGTGGAAGAGAGATGTTGTGATTGATTTGATTAAAACTAATATGTTCAGATACATATATAACATAATTTGTGTATTTCCGATGCAGGAAAACCAAGGAGTACATGATGTTCAGCAGTACAAGCTGAAACCTACAGAGAATGGACAACCAGAGCACAAGGCTCAGCTGGAGGAAATCTCCCTGGCTCTTGGGTGAGTTACGAATTGATAGAATTTTAAACACCTGTTGTCTGAGATTTTTTTATATTCTGGTCACTCTTTAATTTAAACTTTAAAATACATTTTATTTTATGATTTAACTTGGATACATCTTGCATCTTAAAGATAAGAAACTTAGTCCAGGACTAACAGTAAATGGAGTGGACTTTATTCCAAAGAATGCATAATTTCCCAAAGGATACTCCTGAGGGATTAATAAAGATCTTTATATGTATCTGTCTGTCTATCTAGTTAAAAATACATTTCTGACCAAAAATACTTAAAAACAGACCCTAAAGCTTACTCATGTAGATTTGCATCAAAAGTTTCATCTGGTTTTTCTTTTTCTTTCATTTCCATTCTTACAGCGAAGTGTCAAATGGCTCCAGCAGTCTGCAAGAAAGTGCTGTAGGTGGGTCCATGCTGTCACTGACCAATAAGACGTCTGCAATGAGCTTGTGTTCCGAACCAGGTGCCACTGGTTCAGAAATGCAAAAGAATGGGGTTGTCCATTCCTGCTCTTAGGCAGCATACACTTAAATACACACACACACACACACATACACAAACACACACATACACAAACACACACACACACACACTCACTCATGATGCTCGATTGAAAAGCATGCACAGGCACACATACAACCATTCTATTTAGAAGATGAGCAGTATCTGCCGTGATATGAATTTTCTTTCTTTTTGTTCTGTGAATGAGCTTTTTTAATGACCTTCCTTGCCTGGAAACCAGGGCATATGATAACATTTCTTGTGTGTTTCTTTTTTTTGTACTGGGATAATAGAATAATAAGGCTCACAATAGATAATACCAGGAAGAGAGAACAGTGGTGATGCTGATGATGATAAAAAAAATTTTAACAACAGAAAACAATTGATGAAATAAAACAGTGCGGTTTTTTTTTCGCGTCGGTGAACGGTTAGATGCCGAACGGCTATTGAACATGCACTGTCATGTCGTATATAAAGTTTAGATGCGTAGGTTGATGTAGTGAAGACCAGATGTACGTGTCACATGGTGCTCACCCCCCCACTATCTTAAAGGAAAAAAGGATGTGGATGTTCAGGTGTAGATGGTCTGAGGAGGGAAAAGCAGCAGCGTTTAGATAATGTTCATTGGAAAACTGAGAAGCAACGCACGCACTTTGTCACCTGACTTTTATAGATGCGCATCATTCCCGTTTCATACATGAAAGCGGTATATTACTATATTTTTAATCGCAGCATTCTGTTTTAAAGATTGCAACATATTCTTTTTTGATAAGCTTTTTGCCTATTTTTTTATAACAGACTTTAACTAGTGCTTTCTCTCTGTACTGGCGCGACCTGGTGGAGGTTTTGGTTTCAGTGCCTTTCACCTCTTCAATCCTGGCTCATGTTGTGAGAAGTTTTTTTTTCACAGCGTGTGTAACGGAACATTTTCAGGGAAGTAGAGTCCATCTTTATTTTCTTTTTTTTTTTTTTTCTTTTAAGGAGTCAGATATAGAGGCGTAACCTCGACGTCAGCACACCCGGGTCAGAAAATAAAATTTCCCTCCTCAGAGCTTCTCATCTAACCCACACAGAAGGCCTCCCCATTGGGATTATCCTGTGATTTTGTTCTCCTAACTTCTATGAAGTTGCCTTCCCTCGTGTGTTTTTGTTGTATTTTGTTAAATTTTTAGTTTTCATGCTTTGCATTGTTTCGATTTTTTTTATTTTTTTTGGAGGGGTGACACATCATGGCGACACCTGCATCGGACTCTAACCGCATGAACCGAAGCCGCTTTACAGACATTGGTTTATATAGCCGCGCATTACATTTAAAATGGCATTGTTACTGTAATAAAGCATCATTATATTTGAAATCATGTTAGCTGAGGTTAATAAGCTGCTGATTGAGGAACAAAACAAACATTAGTTCCAATTATTTATATTAATCCAAATTTTAAAAAAATCATCATCTCCGGTGACCTTTTTCAGTCTGCAGTTTTGTTTTTTATCATTGTTTTCACCAGCGTCCTCTCTTCCTCTGTTGTGTAACTTGTTTACTGCTGATGCTCAACATGGAGCTCATTGCCTTTTTGTGAACAGTGAGCAGGATTCATAGTATTACAGCTCTGATAAGAGTGAACCAGCCCCCTGTTTGTGCTTAAACGGTTAAATCGATGGAGAAGCAGCTCCGGGTCATATGGGTTTTTTAATTTTATTCAGGGTTGAGGCTTAATTTAGTTTATTTTACTGTCAGAAAGCAGGCACTGAGAAACTGACACACGCCTCACGTAGAGTAAAATTATTTTCGCGACCGTCATTCTCTTCTGGGCTACTTGATGAGCATCTCTATCTCGATTTGTCAGCAAATTAATAGCTTTTGTTTTTGTTTTGCAAACACAATTCAAGCCTTTTAGGTTTTTTCTCGCTGCGTTTAAAAATGTTTTAGGTACACAGCTCACTTATACATATGAGTATGTATACATACATTAATATACTAAAGCACTGTTAACGTGCCACCTCTTATCCTACTCGCTCAGCATTTATATTAAATGATCTCTACTTAGAATCAGCAAAAATGTTTTGTTTTTTTTTCTTTTGTTTTTTTGATTTGTTTTCTGTCCACTGGTTGCCAACACAGACTTTATCCTTTCCCAGACGAAGGAGTTCTGTGCGCATTGATGTGTTTTCACTTAATCGTTTGTGTTCAAACAAAGATGTTCTTTACAGACTATGCTTCCAAAGAAGACAAAAATTCTGTACCTTTGGATTATTATGGAGACGTTTTTTTTGTGTGCTAGATTGTATCGTAGAAAATGTACCCCTAAATTTCCCTCTTCCCTTTCTGAGTGTGCTGTACTGGGTGATAGTGTTGAGACATTAGAAAAAATCTTGGGTATTTTTTTTTTTTTTTTCCACACCCCACCTGCCCTCTGGGGATATTCAGGAAGTTTCTCATGAAAGGTTGGCCTTAACTCCTCTTGTAATGCTCCGATTTTCTATTTCTGTTTTTGGAGCATGAGATAAAGTAACTAACACTTAATTGGCATGATTATCTTATCATCCAAATGAATTCACAACCCTTTGAACATCATTTGAAACTTATTCCCTGTCCCCCTAAATTTGGGGTTTTGCTCCATTCTGTACAATAAGAACAAGTTCACCTGTGATGTGTCGACGTTTATTGTCTTGAGTTGAGCAAAACTTGACATACAATGACTGTTGGGGTGGTTTACAAAAAACAAAAAGGCAGCGAAAGTGTTCATTTCAATCCCCCATGTAATTTTGCTGCCTTCTTGTCCTCAATTACTAAAAAAAAATTAACCCCTTCCCCTCCCACTTATAACCACTGAACTGTTACTGCTGTTTGAGACTCGTGTTTTACTCCCTGAGTTTTTGGGGAAATTCACAAATGGCTTTTTATATGATGACTCCCTTGTAAAATATCTCTTAAATTAAGGTACAGGTTTGATTTCAGCAGGAAAAAAAAGTTTTTATATGTATATTATACTCCATTAAGGAATGTCTAGAATTATCTTCCTCCAATGTGGATGTAGCCATTATTACGCCATTTTATGACTTTGTAAGAGAATTCACTGTGTGAAAATTGGTTTGCATTTTTTTATAATACAATCTGTTTTTTTTTTTGTTTGATACAAGAGGGAGGTCAAACTGGAAGTTTGAAGAGGAAAAAAAAATGAACCTGTGAAATTGAGAAAACAAATGTAACTTATGTACAACAGTGATTCTAAGCTGAGGGGGAAAGATTAAATGATATTGCTAACTCTGACTGTTTTTGTCAGTGATTTATTATTATCAAAGTTTAATATTAATAAACGGCTTTGCACCTGCAGAAAAACATTGTTTTCAATGATTCTTGAAGTTGAATTTGAGCTGCTGTGTTCATTTTATTTTATTGTGGTTATTTGTGAAATCAGGGCAAATATATAATACCATATGTAACCAATCTTATATTATGAGGGTGAATTGAACAACAGGCAATTTTTTTGAGCATAATAGACCTTTTGTTTTGGTTTGTTTGGTTGGTTATTATTACAAACCAAATGACTGATAATATGGCTACTTGATTTTGTCAAAAACTAATACTTATTTGCAAACATTGACCAGAAAATGAAACTTGTTTGGACTTGACTTAAGAGTATTTTGAAAGAATGTTGGTTTATTTGTCCAACCTGTTACTTACATGTAATCAGCTGTAACATGACATTAGCGTGATGGCTGTGATAAGAACAGTTAATCTATTCTGACATTCTTGGCTAACACAACAATTGCAGCCAAAAATATTCCCTGCTCCCAAATCTCCAGTTACTCCACGTAAGTTGGATCCCAGGCAACATGCCTCCCGTCGTGCAAGTTGTCAATAGCCTCCATGTCGTCCTCTTCTAACTGGAATCCAAATACCTCAGAAGTAGAAGTGTTAAAGAATCACTTAAGTGGTCAGTGGAACCCAATGTTAATGAATCAATATTTTTTTTTTTTGTACATACTTTACAATTTTCCGCAACACGTTCCCTTTTAGTTGTCTTTGGTATTGTAATAATTCCTTTCTTGAAGACAATATAAAATTAGATATTTCAATGCACTGATAGAATACATTTGACATATATTCTGACCAAATTTGATATTTTATTTACCTGAACGCTCCAGCGGATGCAGATCTGTGCTGGTGTTTGTCGGTACTTTTCCGCCAGCTCAATAATTTTCTGGTTGCTTAATGCTTGGCCCTTAGCCAGAGGGCAGTAACCCTGAAATGCGATACCCTCACGGCGGCAGTACTGTATCAACTCAATGGGCTGTTGGTAAGGATGATACTCCACCTGACAATGGAGAGGATTCAATTAAGTTGAAAACTTAAGATGTTAAGTTGGTCATGGTTCCCTTGATTGTTCACTTGATACCTGGTTAACGTGTGGGACAACGGTGCAGTCCTGCTTCAACTGTTCCAGATGAGGAATCATGAAGTTGCTAACCCCAATAGAACGACACAAACCTGTGAAGAAAGGAAGAGATGCTGCGGGTGAGGTCATTCTGCCAGGGCCGGATTAACACCAATCTCAACAGGTGCAGTTCTGAAGAAACTTGGGGTGGTCCTTTTTTTTTTTTTGCCGTTGTATTAAAGTATTTTCCTACCCATAATATTTTCCTACCTGTAACAAAAGCCATATAGCCATATCTGCTTTTATTTCTGACCATAATATTTTCCTACCTTCCATTTTAAAGGTGGTAGCATATTTTTATAGATATTAAACAACCATAATATCTTCCTAACTTCTGTTTTAATGGTGGTAGCATATTTTTATGGATGTTATAGAACCCTGATTATCTCTCTTACACCTTTAAAGGGTAGGTAAGTAGACCACATCCACTAAGTTTAGTAACCTTTAGTCACCTGCGACCTTGCCTATAGCTATAGTATGGTATTCTGTGAATATACAGGGCTTCTAGATCTGAATGTGACATTATAGTTGCCAATCTAGAAGACCAGCTTGGATGTTTTTACATTTGTCTTTAACAACTACATTATTTCTATTTGTGAGTACAGTAAATGACAGCTAAAAATATTTCATCTTTTTTTAAAGAACCCCATTTGAATGCACGGCTATCATAAAGTCAAGGTTGAGAAAAACTTATGAATACCCTCTGTGTATAGGTCTTCTAAAGCTCTCCAGGCCTCCGCTCTGAGTTCTCTGCTGCTGCGACCAGGTTGCATTGGGTCAGGCCAGTGCAGCATGTAGAGGTCTGAGAAATACAATGTGTGGAAGAGAAACAAAATTATGAGGAAACAGGTAGGACAGAAATCAGACAAATATGATCATTAACCCATACCAAAATACTTAACATCCATCTGAAAACAAGATTTCCTGAACGCAGCTTTTGCAGATTCATATCCATAGTCCTGTGGCCAGAGTTTATTAGTGATCCACAACTGGCTGCAGGGAACCCCACTGTCTCTGATGGCCTCGGCCAGCTGGACTTCGCAGTCGTTGTACTTTGAGGTGTCAATGTGGCGAATGCCACATTCCTGGAGGGCAAATCTTACAGTATCCTGGGAAAATCCTCCGATTTGGGAAGTGCCTATAACAACAGACAAGTGTTTGTTTCTCAGATGTACTAATAACGGAGACAAATTCTTAATCAGCATCACATCCGCGTTTATTTAAAACCAGGCAACACCCTGAGTCAGAAACTGGTCAACAAAGACAAAATTCCAAGACACAAGCTGGACAATGTGGCTTATGTCATTCAGTGTAGTGAGAGGGGTATGCGGACTTCTACATTGAGGAGACCAAGCAACCACTACACAGGTGCATGGCCCAACACAGGAAGTCTAACTCCTCATGGTCTACATTTAAAGGCCACCAACCACTCTTTTAAGGACCAAGATGTTCAAATCTTGGCCAGAGAGGACAGATGGTTTGAGAGAGGTGTCAAAGAAGCAAAAACATCCCTCCACGGAGGTGGAGGTTTGAGACACCACCTTTCACACACCTACAAAGCCCCTTTGGGAACAATACCCAAAAGATTCCACTCTCAACAACCGGTTTTATGCGTTAAAGAAACGTGTGACCAAAACTACGACTGGTATCCCCAGGTCCAGCCAACAGGAGGGACCTGAAACACCCGATTCTCCCCACTCACAGGTGTCCAGTTGCATAAATTAACACCCAAACCTTGACCATAACCTGGATGACTGAGAACTTGAACTTTTAGTTTGTATGCAGGTACTTTAACAGAGTTGCATGTCTGGTTTATATAGTGGTTTTAGGACTTGAATTTGTAGAATTTGTAAATATACTTTTGCCTCTTCTATGGTCACTATCGAAACCTACCTGTAATATTTGATTATCTGGATGCAATTTAACCATAATATTTACGTACACATCAACCGTAATATTACGTATATACCAAAAAGTAAACTTTTACAATCCATCTTCGACAAAAAATATAGCCAAAAGTACTTTCACGAAATGTATTTTAATTTATCAATTTATTTTCGTTTGCTAAAAAAATGCTCAATTCAAATGCAAAATGAATTAAATAAGAAATTGATTATAAAAACATCAAAATAAAACATACCTATTCCAAGTATTGGTATTTCCACTCCATTTGAAAGCATGATATTAGGACCAGACCAGCCTTTTGCAGAAGACATTGTTTCCCGATCAGCTCTATGACAGTTGTTACAATGTCTTCAAACAGGTTTGTCAACAAGCATATTTTGTTCTTCTCAAACACTTGTGTATTCACATAGCAGTTAGTGAAGTGTGCTAAGTAGATCAGACTTTATAATACCTATACATATATAAAAAGGCTGCTGGTATTTGTTCCAACCAACCGAGACCAATCAGCTGCGATGACTGAGATCAGTTGATCAAGCCCATCATATCAGGTGTTGCTACCGCTGGGTAGGAACCAAAAATCAAATTAGTTCCTAGATCGGATCTGGGCAAACTCCTTTTCTATTTGAGTCTATTTGAAGTCCATTTTTGTGAGGGAATTCTCATGTAGTTCTGTTGTTCGGTGTTTGCCTTGCGGGCTTCCGTAGGCAGGAAGTCGAGTCGGCAAGTTGGCGAAGTTTGGACACACCGCGAGTACGTTACCCGTTTTGGATGTATTGTATGCTGTTATTGTTTCTTCAAAAATGCTTAAGGTAGCATCGTTGGTACGTATCATTTATATTTGTTGCTTGTTTTTTGGCCGCCGTGCCTTCTCGGTTTGGATTGTGTTGTTTGGGCGGAGATTTATTGGGATGAATGATGATGTCAACGTGTGTCTCTGTCTCTTATACACATCTAGATGTGTATAAGAGACAGATGTACGTGTGTAAATTCTCAAGTCCTGGTGTCATACTGATGTAATTATGAGGCATATTAATTTGATGTCACACAATTATGACGTCATCGAAGGCCTATGGTTGAAATGCACGGCCCGCCACTGGTAACCGTCAGCCAGGGTAAGGAAAAACTACAGAAAAATACCCCCTTTACAGGGGAAAAAAATACGGTAAAACCTTAGGGAGAACCACAGGAGAGGGATCCACTCCCTGCAGGGACAGACAGTGCAATGGATGTTACCAGAGCATAAAAATACAATGAAATAAAACAAGTACAACACATAGTCAAATTTGAAAAGCTTCCAGTAGCCATATGTTATGTTATGGCGGTAGCTATTCAAGGTTATGATCCTGGTCATCATACTGCTGGTCCACCTAGTCCTGGACATCCTAGTTGTGGCATCGGCCCATTCATCAGCAACAGAATTGGGAAAGAGAAACGGAAAAAAAAAAAAAAAAAACGGTAGTTTAAAAAAGATTTCAAAAGATTGAGGGAGAGGTGTGGAGTAGAGAGTGAGACAGGGAGGAGGGGTGCACAGACTATGTGCTCATTCTAAATGCATGATGTGAGGCCCACCCAAAGATCATGTGATCTAGATTGTCATATCATTTTTTCATCAATAACATTTTGTCATGGAACATTAGTTGGATCCCAAGAAACGTGCCTTCCGTCGTGCAGTCCTCCCAGTGTGTCCATGTCCTCTTTATCCAGCTGGAAATCAAAAACCTGTGGAAAAAGTTAATTCCTCAAACTGAATTATCTGCATGGAGACAATGGGCAATCTAAGGCCCGGGGGCCAGACGTGGCCCACTTTTTTAATTCGGAAACAAACTTTCAGACTTACCTGACAATTTTCTTTTATCCTCTCCTTTTTAGTAGATTTGGGGATGGTTACCACTCCATTCTGAAAGAAAAATAACATAAGAAACCATTTTAATCAAGGTTTTATATACAGTTTATAAAACATATACATGTATATATTCAGTGGTGGAAAATGTTTTCACACTCCACATAATGACAGAGCAATAATTTGATGATTTTAAACAAATTCAAGGTATTTGCTGACTTTCATACTGACAATCCTGACATTTTGAAACTGTCCAGATGTTAGATTTTCCTGGCAACAATAAATAAAATTGCCTTTGTGTCAGATATATCGGGTATATCCACCTGGATACTCCAGCGGATGCAGATCTGAGCAGGTGTACGTTTGTACTTCTCTGCGATCCGGCTAATAGTGGGATGTCTCAGGATACGACCCTTGCCCAGCGGACTGTATCCTTCAAACACAATGCCCTCCCCACGGCAGTACTCCATCAGTTGAACGGGCTGCTGAAAAGGATGGTGCTCCACCTAGTGGTCCATATGACACAGCACAGTATGGTTACATGATTCCTCTTCAACATGGAGCCAACCATCTCATGTAAACAAATTTATTTAAATACTGATAAAGCTTTGGAAATGTGTATGAAGAGCTTTATATATGGGGTTATTACGAGGACGATATTGACCTGGTTTACATGTGGAATGATGCTGCAGTCCTCCTTCAGCTGTTCCAAGTGATGGATGAGGAAGTTGCTGACTCCAATTGCCCGGCACACTCCTGCGATCATAGAGAAATACCATTTAATGCATATTTGCTGGACTTCTACACCTCAATAAACTCCATCTTGCACCTTCATCGTAAAGTTCTTCCAAAGCTCTCCACGTCTCAGCTCTCACTTCCCTGTTCGAGGCCTCAGATCGGAACGAGCCGGGCCAGTGCATCAGAAACAGGTCTGAAAGGAGAACCAGGTCATCCCAGTGAGAGAGCTGTGAAACAACTGGACTATACTGAGGGAAAACTGACCGCAGTACCAAAATATTCCACCCCCATAGCTGAGCAGGACTTCATGCAGGCCTTCTTGGCGTCTTGGAAGCCGTAGTCTTCTGGAAACAGTTTAGTGGTGAGCCATAGGTTGCTCCGTTCTTTCCCACTCTCTCTGATGGCTTTACCCAGCGCCTCCTCACATCTGTAGTGTTTTGCAGTGTCAATGTGGCACACGCCACAGTAGGTCAGGGCGTACACTACAGCATCATGAGAATAACCTCCTTGATGGGACGTACCTGACAGGAAATGATTCAGATTTAATCAGTTTTCTATCTCATCTATAAATTTGGAATATACTCAATACTCAAGTATTCTTCAGACAAACTTTTCACAAAACACTTTTAACACTAGATTAGATTGGATTAGAACTGTTTTCCCTAACCTCTCGATAATCCCCTTTTGGAAAGTAGTAATCATTTATGCCTTAAACAGATGTTTTTGTTTTACTACTTTACAGCATAAAAGGTATCATAAAATCTACTATATATACTAAATGTATAGGACAAATAGCCCACCGATTCCATATATCGGCATCTGCAGACCGTTAGACAGTAGGACCGCAGGACAAGTCCACTTCGTCTCCATTTTCCTCGTGGAATGAGCACAGGAAGTTCAAAACAGATGTGCTCAGTGAGTCCGTCCGTTAGAACTCGAAGGGTTCAATCTTAGTTTAAACAGTAAAGGTCACGTGACAAACCAAAACTTGCGGTCCAATAACCGCAAACTTCAGAAAACAAGCTTATTTTGCTTTATTTTATTTTTTATCTCTTAAAAACTCGATTCTTAAAAAAAAACCCTCAAAATATAATGTTTTTTCTGTTTGCGTCACACAACTCCCTGACTCGCTTCTTCTGGTCAGAGACCAATCTTTCCTGTTAAGATCTCTGGTCAAAATCAACATGGCGGCCATGTAAAAGTTAGCCAGCTGTTTTTTTTGCAGCGAAAACAAGATGAGGTGAGTTCTAAATTCATATTTATCATTATTGGGTTGAATGTTAAGCCAATGTTATGATATTAGCTGAATATGTTACCAATAATTTAATATAACATTCGTTTAATTCGATGTCGAGCAAGACTACGGCGTCGGTAAACAAATAGCAACGATTCTAAGCCGACGTGATTCGTTCTTGATGTGAGACAAAGTATTTATTTACCTGCTCGTAGTTATTGTATTTATGTAATACTCTCCCTACGTAAACCGAATTTAGAAAGTAATGTCTGGGTTTGTGCTTGCTTCGACTGTTTTTCATTGCTCAAGTCAAAGCTGTTTCTTGTTTTTCTCTTTTTTCAATGTTATTTTTGGTCTTTTTATGTTCTTAATCTATATAAAAAGTACAAAATTATAACTTTATTCGGAATAGCTTTTAAGATAAATTACATTTACCCAGATCTGGATGGAAGAAAGTGTCAGGAGGTGAATCGAATGGTTTACAGGACAGTCATGAGACCAACCATGACGTATGGGTTAGTGACACAAGGGAAAGACAGAAGACAGGAGGCAGAGCTGGAGTTAGGAGTTAGATTTTGAGGATGCTGAGATGGACAGGATCAGGAATCAGGTCATTAGAGGGACAACACAGTCGGATTGAGAGGGTTTGGACATATTCAGAAGAGCGACAGTGGATACATTGGTAGAAGAATGGAGCTAGAGATGAAGCTACCAGGTAGGAGACAAAGAGTAATGAGGGAGGACATGGAGGTAGTTGGAGTTAGAGTAGAAGATACAGAGGACAGCATGGGATGGGAAAATATGAGTCGCTGTCGCAACCCCTAAATAAGGGACAAGTCTTATTGAGTCTTACTGAGCAAGGTCCCACATACTGCTCCATCTCAAATACAACTAAGTGTATTTTTGTGTTTGTCTGGTTTCACAATTACATTGAATGGGCAATTATTATTGGTTATTGCAACTGCTTCTCCAATATTTAATATATTTCCTTTGTTTCCAATGTTTAATATATTTCCTTAGGGCTGTGCGTTGCTGTTTGGGACTCCGGGGTTCCTACTTAGTTTGGCCGCTCTTGTTGCTCCTGCTGGTTGGTGCAGCTCTAACAGCTCTGCTTCCTTCTGCTGAGGAAGAGAAAGGCCTCAATGTCCTACGAGTGCTCCGTCAAGCAACATCCTCTAAGAAAGAGGAGGCCGCTCGGCACCGCCCTCATGATGGTGACAGCGCAGAAGAAAAGTTTACCATCATCATTCAGACATACAATCGAACTGACCTCCTGCTGAAACTACTGAACCACTACCAGGCTGTTCCACATCTCCAGAGGATCATCATAGTGTGGAACAACATAGGGGAGCAGACCCCACAGAAGTTATGGAACTCTCTGGGGCCTCATCCGGTCCCTGTTGTATTTAAGGAACAGATCAGCAATCGAATGAGGAACAGACTTCAGTCTTTTCCTGAGATCGACACAGACGGTTCGTATTTGCATCAGCTTCCATAATGATCAACTCCAAATATGTTTTGGAATATATGTTATTTTTCCACTTTATTTTTAGCTGTGCTGATGCTGGATGATGACACTCTGATCAGTGTTCCTGACCTCAGTTTTGCCTTCTCAGTCTGGAAGGTAAAGACTCTTTTGAGATGGGAATTTTAATTGGAATATATATGTTTTATATATTATTAATAATATTCAGGCACATCGTGTCCAAATATTAAAAAAGAAATTATGTTGTGTAATATTGTAAAAAAAAAAGTCAGCTACAACTGCTGTGATTTGAAATGCTCACCTATTCTATTCCAATAAATTATTATTATCATTGAAATTATAATTTTTTTACTAACTTTGTAAATGTTGCAGGATGCTAACTTAGATAAGCCAAATGCATAAAATAATAAATCAAATGAATAACACATAAATAGCCTCAATACTGTAGCTGAAAACTATTTACGTTTTTCAAAATAAAACAAACTCTTTTTTCTTTTTTCTTTTTTTTTTTTTTCTTTTACTTTTTTATTATAAAGGACATTCTAAACCCTTTCTAAGTTTAAGTCCTGCAGGCCAGACCTTCAATACTTGAGAAGTAGAAATTATATAACTAGAATTAGAATAAAAATGTTAAAATCGTAACAGGAGGTAAAAGATTAAATAAAATAAATAAGCAGGAATCCAGTTATATTATACAGTTGGATAATGAAGTTTGTGTCACACAATTTACCCAGACCTGTTTGTCTCTGCAGCAATTTCCAGACCAAATCGTTGGCTTTGTGCCGCGTAAGCATGTCTCAACAGCAGGGGGCGTCTACAGCTATGGTAGTTTTGAAGTGCAGGATCCTGAAACAGCTGGAGGTGATAAGTATGTGTAATTTTTTTAATTAGTCATTTAATTTCAGCACCTGTTTTTTTTTTGTGACCTGCTTTGATTCATTTCTCTCGGTTCGGTGCAGATATTCCATGGTGCTGATCGGAGCTGCCTTTTTCCACCACCGCTACCTGAAGCTCTTCCAGGACCAACCTCCGGCTGTTCATGCCCTGGTGGACGAAACACAAAATTGCGATGACATTGCCATGAACTTTGCTGTGTCTCTGCATATCAGGAAGTCCACGGGCAGGCTCAAGAAGCCGTCCGGAGTTTTTGTGAAACCCGTAGACTTTCGAAACTTGGAAAAGCAAGCCAGCAGTGGATACCAGGGAATGTGGCTTCGCCCCGAACACCTTCTACAAAGATCCTACTGTCTCAACAAACTGACACAGATCTATGGCATCATGCCACTCAGCTACTCCAACCTGATGATATCCCAGTTTGGTTTCCCCAGTTATGCCAACCACAAAAGTAAAGGTTGACTCAGGTAACTGACCTTTCAGATTTGTGCTCACATACTGTAGGTTTATAAAGGTGCTCTATTACTCCAAGAATGGTTTTAGTTTGTGTGCATTCAAGTCAGACTGAACCAAATATTTTTAAGCTATTTATTAAATTATTTTCAGAAACATCTTTTTTTTAATCATATGATTTCTGTAAACTTAGATATTCTGAAGCTGTAGACTTTTTTTTCTTTTTTTTTTTACCAGGTGCAAACTTTGTTAGGAATCATTATGAAAACTAATTTTAGAAGTTCTGAATATTGACTGGAGGATTGTTAGCTATTTTAAAAAAAAATAAACCTTTTTTTCGTCATCAAAATTGTCTGTATAATATTTCTTTATATATTTATATATTCTATATATTTTTATATAATATGAAAAGAATCTAAAAATTATTTTAGTACATAATTTAGTAATCCTTCTCTTTAGGGTTGACTAGGGTGGACAGGATCATGATGGTGAGGTGATTAGAGGGAGAACAGGACATGAAGGTTTGGAGAAAAAGCTAGAGAAGCCAGATTGAGATCGTTTGGACATGTTCAGAGGGGGGACAGTGGTAGAATAATGATCCTAGAGATGGAGCTACCAGGTAGGAGACAAATAGGCGTTTGATGGATGCAGTGAGAGAGGATATGGCGGTAGTTGAAGTTTATAGGAGGATACAGAGGACAGAAGGAGATGGAAAAATGTTGATCCACTGTGGAAATCCCCGAAAAAAGGGGACAAGCTGAAAGGAAAAATAAGAAAATTAAATAATGCAAGTCTTCACACCTGTTATAACACATTATGTGTTAAGAATTGTGGTTAAAGTTCTTTAATTTATTGACATTATCAGCAGAAGAACCCACACAAAAAAACTATACAAAAGTTCTAGACACAGACAAGTATCGATGGCAGGAGGAGTAACTATTGGCATTTGGACAAGTTCCCAAAGTTTTGCTGGTCTCTGCCAGTGACTCCACAAATAGGCAAAGAAAGTAGAATTCACCATTAGAGGCTGCACTGCAGTCTCTGCAGGGGATGCAATGCACTTGACTCACTGGGTTAATTTTACTGTGGACAATTTGCTGTAAAAGTGCTGTAATCGAGCATAAAAGATGTGCAAGTGCAAGCTGCGTAGGTGATTAATAATAAGTGGAGCCAACGGTGCATACCCCCGGGACCTAATACAATACTAGGGAATTACTCACACTGAATTAGTGTTGTTCAGGGCATTGATACAGTGGGGGGAAAAAAGAGGGAGAGGGCAGCATGTCTTTGTCACTGTAGGGACCCAAGGACACACAGCCAGAGATGATGTCCTACGGGTGCAGGTCTGGGACAAGGGGAGGTGAGATGAGGTAGAGAAAGAAAAATGGGAGGAGCGAAGAAGAAGCGAGTAGAGAAGGATAGGTTCAGATGACGTTCGCAGATCAAAGATAGGGTCACCAGAAACAATCATAAATATTTGAGTGGCAACCAGAGGTATCTAAGGTAAAAGGGTTTGTTATGCAGATTTGTGCAAACTCTGCAGTGTAATGACACAACACTGACTCCCTCTGTCTCCGTAGAGGACTTTTGGTTCTTTTCTGATCAATGCGGCACACTGCTTTTTTTTTTTTTCTCCCAGCAGAGGTGTCCTCTTTCAGGTCCTCCCATCGATTTGCTGTGATTCGACGCCAGTCAGGTTTTGCCTATGTCGGCGAAAAGAGCACAGAGGGCTCAAGTCATGTGACAGGAAGTTGGGGATCTGAAATCAAAACAGTTTGTCATTAATTGCTACGTACGTACGATCGCTGACTGTAGGTGATGTCACTGCGAGGTTATAAAACCAGGGAACTGTCCTTTCGACCGCGTCCTCGTTCAGCGGCCGTGACGTTCGCCGCCATTTGGCCTTGAGGCTTCTGTTTCAACGTAAGGGATAAAATACATCTTATACCAGCAGCACGGTCTTTTTATACCATCAGTAGGAAACTCTAGCTGTTAACACAGCGTCCCATCAGAGTGCTGACAGAGAAGCTTTCCCAGACGTTGATCAATGGAGCGGTTAGATAATATCACGCCCTCATTTGTTTTCACATGGTTATTACTGTGCATAGTTGAGAGCTCAATGGCTGATGGGACGACGTTTTATTCAGCAAACAGCTGCTTGACTACATTAACCTGAGGTGAGAAGAATGGAGTGAGTCTCTCAGTCCTGACCCTTTTTAACTCACCGTAAACCAGCCACTAGGGAGCGCAAGCTAGTGAATTTTAGTGGCAGTCCCAAGCCTTGAGAAATTGCGAGGGTTGCGTCAGGAAGAGCATCCGGCGTAAAACTTTGGCCAATTCAAAGATGTGAGAGATTTTCTTTTTTACAGCAGGATTAGGTAGAAGACTGGAGGCAGAGCTTGAGGTGGCAGAGTCAAAGATGCTGAGATTGTCTTTAACAGAGACAAGGATGGACAGAATCAGGAACGAGGTGATTAGAGGGACAACACAGACAGGAAGGTTTCGTAGATAAAGCTTAAGACTGAGATGGTTTGGACATGTTCAGAGGAGGAACAGTGATTATATCAGTAGATGGATGGTCCTAGAGATGGAGCTACCAGGTAGGAGACAAAGTGGAGATTGATGGAATAGGACATGGAGGTAGTTGGAGTTCGGGTTGAAGATGACAGAGTACAGGGGTGAGATGGAAATTGTTGACTCACTGTGTAAAACCCTGAAAAAAAAGGGACAATCTGAAAGGAAAATAAGAAGAAGACCTTCTTTTGACACAAACAGTGGATCAGTTACTGTAATTATTGTGATCACATCCCTATCTCTACATTATAAGTACGTTATTATGCTTCTGCAAACCCCTTTGTTGAAGGATCACTACCAACTTAATGAAGAGCTTGGAGATCAGTCCCAGTGTACTGCAGCAGGCAGCTCATCCAGAATACACACACTGTGTTTACACTATACAGTTTATCAGAATCAGAATTTCCACTGCAGTCAAATAGTCAAATATCAGGATTATTATAGCGTCAGATGTTCATGGACTGGCTATTGATTTGCAAATCCCACATTAAATATTGACGATCTTGTGGTTGACGATGTTCATAACTCTGCTGTAGGTCAGAGGTGGAAACCATGAATTATTTAGTGTGATGTAGTTTAATGAATGAAATAATCAAAGCCATGTCAGACGCAACGGAGATCATGTGACATTTAGAAACTGTATATGTACGTATTCCGAGACATGCATGGGGATATTGTCAGTGGATCATGTGACATGAGGACTACAGGAAATAAGTAATGAGTCATATTTTAGAACTGTATACACCAGTCAGGTGATTCTGCCACTCGTTCATTCTGTCTGTCTTCATCTGGAGTAATAAGTGTCCTCACACTCACCTGCGTCCTCTGGTAGCCAGTTAATCAGTCTCACTCAACTCACCTGGTAACCAGGGGATAAGTACCGCCTCCTTTCCCTCACTCTGTCAGGTCACACTACTGAGAAGATACAAGGTTTGTCACCCAGTGTTGCCTCTTACATTATCCCATGTGTAAATTTCCATTTTTTTTTTTTTAGTTTTTTTTTGGGTGACGTATTAAAGGAAAATGATGTGGTCCTTGTCTTTGTCTCCTGTGCGCTACATTCATGCCCCGGTGCTTGACAGAGTCCAGGCTTCTTATTCTCCTTTTGACATTGTTTAGGGGTTGCCACAGTGAATCCGTCTTTTTTTCTTTTTTTCCATCTCACCTGTCCTCTGCATCTTCTACTTTAACTCCACTTTAACTACCTTTATGTCCTCCCCTGAACATGTCCAAACCATCTCAATCTGGCCTTTTCTCCAAACCTTCCTGTCTGTGCTGTCCCTCAAATCACCTCATTCCTGATCCTGTCCAACTCCTGCATCTGCATCATCTCCATATTCTGTCAAAATTAAAGGAATGAAAAACCATTCAGAAAGAAGAGTAACAGTGATTTAAACAGTACATATCACATAAAATTGTGTCAGTATGTATTGATTATATCAATTATTAATAGCACAGAATAGAGCAGGATGATTCTGTGTAAAATAGAACAATGTCATGGCAGCCATTAGTGAAGATGTCACTGTCAGGTTGTGATCTAGCAATTTTGTCTTGATTTCTCTTTCAGCACCGGCGTTAAAGGACAGCTCCTAAACAATTACAGTATTTCTGCATCCAGATACTGTGTAGCCTCCACCCTGCAACACACGCACTCTCTCTCAGTCCCACCCCTCTCCCTCTCTCTCCTTCCCTTTACCTGGCTCGACCCCCTCCACCTGACTCACAAAACTCGTGCAGATCGTTCACCATTGACTCCCTACTCTGTGTGTGTCCAGGAGGAGCTGCTGTTACCGCGAGTCCAAACTCCTGTCCCGTGTCAGACTGTGGTTGACCGTCCCAGCTGAAGCTCTCCTCCCTCGGGCTCCAGCTCCAGGCTCCATCTCCAACTTCTGCACCGCGAAAGCATGACTGACAAAAACGCCGGTGAGTAAAACAACTTTCACGTGCACGCAGCATCACGGTCCACCCGCGTGTGTAATGTCATGGTGGTTGTTTGGATGTCAAGGGACGCGCTGCTGTGTTGGTGTGCGTTCCCTCGGTGCTCACACTGCGGAACACAGACTGGCAGTCGGTCTCTAACTTTGTTACTGTATTATTGGCTGCATGCAGCAGCAGCAGCAGCAGATTTCCACCGCAGGCAGCGGAGGTGCACTGACTTTAATAAGCCTGTGACTGAACTTTCGGCAGGATGATGCTGAAGATGCTTTGTATGTGCGCAAACTGACCGCGGATCAGCTGCGGCAGCATGATGCTACTGATACTGCTGCTTGAAATCTCCCTCCACATATTCTATGATCGAATACAGGCGCATTGACAACATGTAAACAAATGCATGTGATAATAGGTGTGAGTCCAACTTCCAACACCAGCCTCCACACTGTTTACACCGTCACTGTAGTCTCCCTGGAATCTTCCCTTTACTCCATCAGTGCTGTCAGCTGGTTCAGCCTGAAACTGCTGGCTCTCCACTTCTTTTCTGTAAGGAGAATGTGAACTGCAGCTCTGAGAGCGTGGGCCCCAGCCCTCATCTCAGGTTGTGTAGTTGACAAGACCTACGCCGGTAAAGGGCCTGTTAAGAGGCGATTCTAAGAACCACATGATCTCATGGTTACACTGCACTGCACAGCTAGGGGAGAGAAAAAAAAGTACACAAACAGCATGTGGGGTGTGTGTGTTGGCAGCCTTGGTGGGCAGATTAAGGATCCTTGAGGCTATAAAGCACAAATAAGCACATCCTGCCACTTAAAATATATTTGGAGAAGGTGCCCTTGTAAAAGTAGGATAACCTCAGGGTTGCCCTGTCCTGTTTTTAGTGAAAGTTTGCAGAAAGGCAAAGACGCTTTGAGTGCAGGATGGAGAGGGAAGTGTTTGCTGCACATATGGATCATACAGTTTACACCATGGCCGCCAACACCCGGTTATAGGAAGAGCTACTTGTTTGGTGCAGACTTATCAATCAGTCAAATTTTATTTGTGTAGCCCAAATTTACAAAACACAGTTTGTCTCACAGGGCATCACAGGGTTGGTAACATCCTCTGTCCTTAGACCTTCAGTTAAAGTAAGGAAAAAGGTTAAAACCTTAGGGAGAACCACAGGTGAGGGATCCACTTCCTGGACGGACAGATGTGCAGTAGATGTTGCCCAAAACATGCAAGTACACAAATATATACACAAAAAAATTTAAAATAGAGGGTTAAGATATATAATGTTTTCAATTGTCATTGTCCATCTGGATCACTGGACTTCCGTCCTGGGCTCGTCCAGTTTGCCGGTGGCAGCAAAACTGTAACAGAGTGGAATCAGTTAGATATGTGATACATGTCAAGGGGGGACATTGGGTAGTGGATGTGACTCGAGGACAGGGTAGAAGAAGTAAAGACCGCAAAGTCTATGTGCTTACTTTTCAAATAATGTAATAATAAATAGTTCTTGGACACACAATAGTGACCACTCTGCTGACCATCATGATTGCAACCTTTAGAATATAATATTAGTTCCTGTTATATAACATGTAACAGGAACTGTACCATTTTGACCTGTTTTGGACCAGTTTTATTTTTTGCAGAACACCCCGCGGGCACCTTAGATAGACCATGGGGGCCACCAGGTGCACCGGGCACCAGGTTGGTGACTCCTGGTCTACACCATGTGCTGTCAAAATGTCTTTTTTCAAGTTTTTTTAAGAAAGAAAAACTCTGAGGGCTATTAAATCCTTTTGGTTTTATTGAATGACTTGTTTTGTCAGCTTGAACCTCTAATATCAATGTCAATATATATATATATATATATAATTTACTAAAACAGATAACAGTTACCTGTAAATTTTGATTTGGTAAATTTTCAAAAGAATATATTTGTTTTTAGTAGCAATTCTTTTTTAATCAATGGAAAAACAGAAAAATAATCAAATATGTTTAATATTGGACATAGTTAAATTAAACAGGAGAAAAAAAAACATTTTGTCCATAAGTAAAGAATTGAGATATTCAAGTTGCCGAAAGTGAGAAGTGCCTAAAATAAAAAAAACGTAGGCACAAGAAAAATGTAGAAAAATGTTTTATATTAACAAAACAATGGAACATGATACAGAAACATAATTTTAGCAAACTACATTCACACAACTTCAACTCTGAAGTCTAGTTCTCACTTGAATGCCCACATTCTAATTGCATCGCTGATTACAAAAATCTTTGACGTCATTGGACTCCGATGTTCTGCTGTGAGTACTTCTGAGCACAGCACAGTGTTTCTGTCCTTGTATTGTATTTCAGGACAGGTGGGGTGTATTGGCGTCATGATTCATCATCTCGCAGGACCTTGCGGGTCTTTACTTTCACTTCTGCTCAGTCAAACTTTTTTTATGCCATATGTGCACTTAGACATGGGAACATTGCTGACCATTCACATTAGTTAAAAGAGTGTCACAGGACATGGTGGTCAAACGAGAAATTAAATCAAGGTGCCTTAGTTAGAGGTTTTGTTGTGTGATTGTTGTCATTTTAGTGTTAACACTGATTTTACAAGTCTTTTCAGGACCCAAAAAGATGTATTGATTGGAAAGTATCAGGAAAAGCTAAGATCCTGTTGAAAAATATAAATGTTTAAATTATATGTTTTTTTTCTTATAATCTTGGTTGTTGAAAATACCTCACCAAATTTAATCCATCAAAAACAATATTACAAGGATTTTTGCCGTCATTTTTACATGCTGTTATAATATGTTACTTTTATCTGATATTATAAAAACAGTAGAGTAAATCCTAAAACTTTTGATGGTAGATTAGTTACTAAAAACGTATTGATTGTTATTTTATTTCTCAATTTGTTGGTTAAAAATTAACCTAATTGCCTAAAATCTGAATTCTGTCATAGTGTTTGACATTTCTATGACCAAGACCTGAACTAACAAATTGGGCTCAGGGGACTGCAGCCCCATGCCCCACCACCAGATGGAGCCTCAGGGTGGTGATGTGAAGATACAGTAAAATAATAATATCTACCTACATTCTCCAGGTTTTATACAGATACGTTTTTTTTAACATGAAAAAAATGTTTTTACCCTAAAATTATGCTACCACCTTTAAAACAGAAGGTAGTAAGATATTATTGCTGTTTAACATCTATAGAAATATGCTACCACCTATAAAACAGAGGGTAGGAAAAAACTATGGGTAGGAAAAACTCAAGATATGGCTATGAACGTTTGGTAGGGAATTATTATGGGTAGGGACATTTGGCTTCTGAAGGGACTTGTGTCAGTGCATTTGTTCTGATTGGGAATTGAAATGAACAAACTTTTTTTCCAGGTTTCTTTTTCTGACCTTGTGTATAGCTGTGCGTAATGGAAAAGAAATGATATTTTTGTCTGTTCCAAAATAGCAACTGTGTCAACAATGAATGTGGGAAGGTTGTTACTGTCCAGTCCACCTGAGGGCAGGAGTGAGTAGAGTATTTTATCAGTCGGCTACTAATAAGGTGCTTGACCTCAGTTTGAGGAAATTAAATCTGTCAATAAGGACTATTTTAGGACAGCAATGTTACCAGAAGCTGGAATTTCTTCAGTTTGGTGTTTATTATTTAGGGCAGTCATTTTTTCATTGACAGACTCATGTGCCGCTGGTTCACATTTCACTTCCTCTCTTACCCAGATACACACTTCCCAACAATCTGATCCTTTTGATTTCCCATCATCCTCTTATTTGCAGCTTTGACCTGTACCAGCTGTTTCAGTTATTTCTGAGCGTTTCACTGGAATCTTAACAATGGGCTGAGGTCTGCAAACTTGTGACTTGCAAAAATGTCTGTTTCGAAACCCCTTTACCAGCATGCAGCAAGTTATGTCTGGCCATTTCTTCTGTTTATTCTTTCAAATCATTTAGGACTTAATGTATTTTTTCCATATAATACCTGATAAATTAAGTTTATTTCATTAAAAATCTTAATTTATCTCCCTTATCTTTATTTTTTAATTTGTCTCCTGGCAAAGGAGAGGGTGAGATTTGGCTGCAAAAACATCCACCATTGCCACATTTTCCACTACGGAAATATACTGTTCCCATTAAAAAAAATTCCCATTAAAATAATGTGCTAAAATCTAATTCGCTCTGTATTCAATTTGTGCCTAAAAATAAGTATCAGAATAAAAACATTATTTGTAATATATCATTATATGTTATATACTTATAGATGTTTTTAGAGGGAGTGTATAGAACCCCCTCGGTGATTCCTGCTTTAGTTTACATCTGACACATTATTTTTTTATGTGTGAAAATAACAGCTTTTTGCATATTTCTCATTAAATTCTATTAACACTTTTCCGAGCGACGTTTCCATCAGATAATTCCTTTTTTGCACAATTCTTCCATTCACTTCATAACCTGCTTGTTGCCTTATTTGCACTGAAATCAAGTTCTTATTCGATGTTATCTGTTATTAAAGAAAAATCTGATGGAAATACTGTAGATCAGAACCTGTCAGAACCAAACTTTTCTACTCTACTACAACCTATACGCCGTATGGCTAAAACTATGTGTGTCATTCATCATATATGCAGTAATAAATGGCCATAATGTAACATCTCTAATTGGGTCATGTCCCAACGCATGCAGGATGCACTGGTATACAAAGAGTCTTGTTGTTTTACTCTGGCTGTAAACTTCTCCTGGCCTGACGTTATCTGTGACACGTATCTTGTTTCTGTGTTGTCTCACTCGCGCTGAATCCCCAGCCTCCAGTTTACACACTTGTCATTTTGTACTGGTTTGTTGGCAGCATCGCCTTAATGCAACCGTTACTGTTTCCTGCAGTGCGATGCAGACTCTGCTTTTGCTTTGCAGAATATGAGAATGCTCCGTGGCCTTTCAGCAAATGGTGGCCGCCATCAGCAGTGGGTTCAGTGCTGTTATAATCATACTGTATGTTTCTACTGTATTCCGCACATTCAAGGGTCGCCTTCTCTGCAGAAGCTGTTGTCCATCTACCCGAAAATCATAACAGGTGAAACCTCATTGACCCACCATTTTATTTCCAATTATTTGTTTTTGTTGTCTTTACCGTGGTGCCTGTTGACCATGGAGGGAGTGCTGGTTAATCATGAACAATTTAAATGTGCCACAGAGCTGTAGGCATTTAATACCCAAACATATCACATGTATAAAAGGTATATGTTCAGTTAATATGAGTTACTATAGTTTAATGTATTTAATTTATTGAAGTGTTATCATCTGTCTGTCTGTCTGTCTGTCTGTCTGTCTGTCTGTCTGTCTATCTATGTATCTGTCTGTCTGTCCGTTATTCTTTCCATTCTATCTGTCTGTCTATGTATCTTTCTGTCTATGTACCTATTTGTCTGTCTGTCTCTCTGTCTGTGTATGTAGCCATCCGTTTGTCTGTCTGTCTGTCTGTCTGTCTGTCTGTCTATGTATCTGTCTATCTGTTCGTCATTCTATCCCTTCTATCTGTCTGTCTATGTATCTTTCTGTCTATGTACCTATCTGTCTGTCTGTCTGCCTGTTTCTCTGTCTGTGTATGTAGTCATCCGTTTGTCTGTCTGTATGTCTGTCTGTCTATGTATGTATCTATCTGTCTATGTATCTCTGTCTGTCTATCTTTGTATGTATCCATCCGTCTGTCTGTCTGTCTGTCTCTGTCTATCTGTCTGTCTATGCATGCATCCTTCCACCTGTATGTCTTTCTGTCTATGTATCCATCTTTCTGTCTGTATATGTGCCTGTCTTTCTGTCTCTCTATCTTGTCTCTGTTCCGTCTGTCCGTCCATCTATCTATCCGTCCATATGTCAATTTGTCTGCCATCTAACAATTGATTCATCCAATGTCTTTTTGTTGAAAACATGGAAAAGATAATTTCAGAACTAGAATCTAAGGTGAAAACAGTACAAATGTCCACAGTGGTGTCTGATCATGGAGAGTAAAGTGCAGTATGTTCCACTGACAACGTATAGAATGACTTGTCAATCACATCTTAACACACAACAGTGTCCACAATAACCTGATGGACAGTCTTGGACAGTCAGTGTGAATTTTTGCATCAATTTGTCTTATTTGTGTGTATGTTGGTATATATATGGTGGTTCACGTCTGTATCCTCTCTGCTGAAGCCGGGCCTTTTTCACAGAACTCCATTGTTGTTCTATAGGGGATTATTCTGCAGCAGGACAGAACTGTGGAAGCTGATTATACAGCATCGCCACTGTATCTGTGACTGTGGGTCCGATGCCAACTCCCTCACTCACTTCTACTGACTGTGCTCCTTCCTAACCTTGTCTTGTTTGCATCTTTTCAAATCCATACATTTACATCCATGACATTTTATGAATAATCACAAAAATAATCAGGGAATATAAACTGTCAAAAGTGCCCTTGTGGGGACGGTTTGAGAACAGTGCATAGAGAAATGGTAAAAGAAAAGGAAAACTGCAGCATCGTGTAAAATCACTGCTGCAGTATAGGTCACAGTCAATTATATTTTGGTGAAAACAAATCCGACGCTGTTTTGTGTTTAATAATTCACTGATATCGTGGCTCCCCCTAGAGTAGAGACATGCACATTGTAATGCCAGGATGCTGGTCTGAGAGCAGTGACGGGGAGTTTACGCAGAATAAATTCGCAGAAATTAGGATTTTTTAAAAACCTAAATTAACATTTATATTAAACATATTTATTTTAATGAAAGGACATAAAGAAAAATTAAGGTTTTATCTTTAAGGTCTTTGTTTTTTAAGCATTTATTCAACTTTTTCTTCTTAGGTTTTGTTTTTGTCACTCATTTTGTGTCAAGCATCGTTTCCAAAACTCCAAACTATAAAACACTTTTGCACGAAATCCCTCAAAGTCATAAACTTATATTAAAGTTGGCCAGTCCAGGTGATATGGATCTCTGCTTGTGCACAGTGACGTAAATCTGACGTAAGAACTTCCTTCCCTGACGTCATCCAACTTTATTGACTTGTCATAAAATCACGTGACATCTTTATATAAGTCAAAAGAACCTCCACGTGGTTTGGCGTCACGTTTGACAGTATGGAATAGTAACCTTTAGTATTTTTATTTTTATTTTTTTTGTTTCTATGAATGTGTGTAATCCTACGGTGGTGACATGGACAGAACCGCAGTGTCACAGTGAACCACCGGGTTCGGATGACAACCCTCCTTTGGTTCTGGACGTCCACAACTGTTTGCAGCCGCAAATTGTCCTCACCTCCGCATTACCTCAGTGACACTTTTACACCCCTGCACTTCAACTTTGGCGTTCGTTGCCGCAACTGTCTCTGTCCTCTATGTCCTGCCACCGTGGCTGGGCTGGTTGGGAAAGGATGCGGAGACAGAGGTGTGCGGGGGAATGAGGTGTGCAATTAGGAGCACATTGTAACGCCCTTGCGTTGAGGAGAGGAGTGCGTTGTGGAGCGTGTGGATTGACCGAGAGCTGGACAAGAAGAGGAGAGAGAGAGGGAGGCAGGGTGGGAGGGAGGGAGCCAGAGAGAGAGAGAGAGAGAGAGAGAGAGAGTGCAGGGGGGAATCACTCAAGATGCCTCGTTTTAGCGTAATTTGTCCTGCAGACTGTGCCCTTCCGGCGTTTTGAGGGGCTGCTGTGAACCGAACGAGAGAGATAGAGAGAGGCAGAGGAAGAGAGTGAGAAGGAGAGAGAGAGAGAGAGGGTGAGAGAGAGAGAGGCTGGCCGGCTACGCTATGCTGCCTGACCCTGCTGTGTTGTGATAGCGTTGTCCGGTTGTTTGGATTGAGGAAGGCTCTCATCAACCCAAATCAATGAGGATTCTGAGGCCATTCCTTCAGAAAGGAGCGCATATGCTGCAGTGTTTCTGTGGACAACGATCGAAGTCGACCACTATCACCAACGGTGAGGAGACTGACACATAGCAGCATAGCATCATAGGCTACCTTTGCATGCCCCCCACCCCCCCAAACCCCCCTGATTGAGTGATGGAAAGAGAGAGAAAGAATGAGAAAAGGGAGAAAGGAGGGGAGAAGGAGACAGAGGTGAGTGCCTTCATCGCAAGTACCATCTTTCCAGTCTGCAGTGGAGAGAGTGTCTTTCTCTCTCGCTCCCCCCTTGTGGTCCCTCGCATCTGTCCCGAGTTTTGGTGTGCAGTCCTCGGCTTGTCGCGGTTATAGCTGCTGGCAGTCATTAACAAGCCGCACTACTCCGGCGAGGAGTAGTGAGTGAGCCCTCCCTCCAGATGAAGCCCCAGACCCCGGCTGGATCTGTGGGTGACTGCGTTCCAACTGCTGCATCCGAAGCGGGCCAAAAATGGGACACAATGCAGGGACCAAGTCATTAAACTTCGGGGGCCTGGGAGAGAGAGAGAGGCTTCTCTGGTAGGGCCCCGAACGAACACGGCGTTCAGCACCGTGGACAGCGACACAGCAGGATTGCGACACATGACACAGGCTCCCAAAACTTTTCCTGTTGTTGTTGGTTTTTAACTACATTTATCTTCGTCAAAACAATAGTTTACACCAGACTGTGGTGACACTCAGTTTTACTGGAAGGCACTGAGTTTACAATGACTTTTAAAAGTGCTTTAATACTTTACCAAACTCCTCTTGGACCTCCAAAGATGACGTGTTATACTCTTTGGAGGTGCTTCCTCCACTTCTAAACATCTTATGCACATGCAAATGGTATTTATTCTAAATAGAGGATTTTTTAGACAAATATATGCATAAATTGCACGTTGAAATGTAAAATTTTGGTTTAAAAAAAGTCGTAGAAAATGTTTCAGTAATGGACACCTCCAAAAGTCCACAAGTAGACTTGGCTTTAAGTTGATATTTAACTGCAGTTGTCTCTAGATTCACTGTAACTGTCATATCAAGTGAAAAATATCTTTCACAACAACTTTTTTAAATTACTACAACAATTATCACTCTTATTAGTCTCATTCTTCTTGACATAACTTGCAGCTTCACACTGTCATATCCAAAAATCCAGATAGTCCAGATTTATCGACGAGGACTTTGGTGGTTTCTTACTGAGCATCACGTTCAGTACCATCCTGGTCTGTAGAAGTTACAAGTATCATGTGATTTCCTGAATACTTCTAGCCCTCAGAAATCTTGTCTTGTGAAGTATAAAAGTACTCATACCCCGTAGAGTATTTCATGTTTTTCTTGAAATGTTTGATTCATTGCAGTTAAAAATTAGGGTAACTAAACTTTCTTACCTTTTGTGCAACATGTGAAATTACAAGGAATCAACAGATTTTTTGTCATCCCACTTCTCCACAACTTGGAAACTAACTTTTTTCCATACATCTCAGCCATGTCCTGAAACAACACTTTCTTTTCACTCTCTTCTTTTCCTCACCTGTATGTTCTTCTTTCTTCTACCAACTGGTCCCTTTTAGAGGTTGCCACAGCGAGTCAACATTTTCCATCTCCCCCCTGTCCTCTGTATCCTCTACTCTAACTTCTACCTCCATGTCCTCCCCCACTGCCTCCATACTTCACCTGTATGTTGACGTACGTTCAACACAACCCGGTGTTTTTCGAAGGAAGACTAAAAACGTTGTTTCTCTCTCTTCCGTCACATGCAGTTTGTAATATCTCTGACAGTGTCAGCTGGAGCAGCTTTCAAATTCAGGGCAGATAATTAGAAACTCCATCAAGCACAGTTGATTCCTCTGAGATAGTTGGACCAAAAGCAGCATGCACACTGGGATCACACTGATATAAAGCACAACCAGTCCTTTTCCCTGCATCACTTTTCACTTACACGAAACTCACTCCAAAACTTTGTGAGTCAGCTTCTTCTAACAGACCAAAAAAAACCCTGAAAAAAAAACAGCTGAACTTCTTGAGTGGGAGATGTGTAGCTTACATCCTCATACTCTTTGTTATACATTGACACGATGTGGTGATGTAAGCTGTTGCAGTATTTTACCTTAAATTTTAGACGAAAACCTAAAAAAAAAGTGACGGCAGGACAGCACATTTTTACCTTCCATATCCACTGCATTGTCTTCTTTGGCTGGTACGGTATGTAAAGAAAGATCACATGACACATCACAAGAAACACATCACATGACCTCAGACACATAGACAGTAATTCACATGATTTCTGCCATATCCACATCTAGATCTGATAGACAGGTGAGGACAACACAGTGACTTTGTGAGAACTTCATGGTCATTCAGGCCTCACATCATTTTTGGAGATATTTCCCACACACCTCCGGTTGGAATTTATCTTAAAGGTCAGACCAGAAAAGGACAGCCTGATTTAAGGTTACTGGAGGCAGCGAACAGACGAGTAGTTCACCACAAGGGGGACATATAATTCTTCGATGAAGTAAACAGTGATTGTACATCTGAACTGGGATTGTAAATGGCAAAAAAAACACCCCGACATGGTGCAGTTTTCAGGCTTCATCTTGTGAAATTCTTTTACTCATTTGTGCAAATCTCAAGGACGCACTAAAACATTTAACACCTGAGACTAAACGGTTTTTTTCTTGAGCCCGAAAGTTACCATTGTTGACCACAAGAGGGCATTAGAGACGCATATATTTCAATGCAATAGAGCACATCTGTTGGTTTTGACACCTTTTGGGTTATTTTTCAATCCTTGTTTTATGGTGGTGGTCTGTGTTTTTACCATAAATATCATATATATTGATATATTATATGTATATGCTTTGTACAGTGACGTAGTCGATGTGAAATCTATTTTATTTTGTTTCATTCAAATGATTGTCACACACCACTCTCCAGTGGAATTCATGACAACAGTGTCTTATGACTTGGGACTGTATATCCACTGTAGTGATGTGAGCATCAATTGGTTGAGGCAAGATGGCTAGATAGGAGGATAGAGGGATTAGGGAATACTTCATCTTTGTCTGACAGGGGCTTTCACCCTGTCTTATGTTTGCACCACTCTGGATGCCTCAGAGTGCCTCCCTATCTCATGTCACATGGGAGACCACAGGCAGGCTGAACACTTCCCTATTCTTGCAAACTGTACGGGCCGAACGGATGAATATTGTATGGTGGCTTTTACACATGCCGTAGGGTTATATTCCGTTTTTTTTCTTTACAATTTGCTAGAAACTGTTTCTTACACATTGAAATGCAGTTTTAAATGCTTCTCATATGTGCAGTTAAATTGCAATGCTATGTGTGCAGCATGAGAGGAAAATCCCAAAACATCTCCCCATGTGTTCTCTGCCTTGCTGTCAAAGGAGGTGAAAAAAAAAAATCAGCTTTTAAATGTTTTATCAGGGGAAAAGATGATGGCTGTGCTGCTGGCTGCTCACGTGTTCTCAGCTGTGTGTGTGTGTGTGTGTGTGAGAGAGAGAGAGAGAGAGTTCTCCTGCCTCTCAACTATTGCAATAATACACATGAATCCAAAGGCAGGGCTTCAGGACATAAGATATGACTATTCTCTGTCTGTCTGTCTGTCTTCTGCACACCCTACACTCATGCCTACCCTCGTCCTGTGTGTGCACCAGCTGTGGTGAAAACAAAGCAGCCTGTTCACCAGATGTGTGATCTGTGGCAGAAACACATTTGTATTCACCACCCAGCTCTGAATTCAACAGCAGTTTCAGTGTGAACAGCATTTATATTCCCGGGAATGTTATGCTGATGCTGGGTCTTATAATTGTCTCTAACGGTACATGCAGCACTTTTCCTTACGTTGCACCTTACTCTGAGGTCGGTCCGTCTGCATCGCTGTTGAATTCTGGTCATACCTGTTGCAGGTGCAGTCGTACGGCGTGCGTGGAGGTGGTTCCTTTTAAAGGAATATAAGGTTTCTGCAGCGTTGGTGAACATGTATTGCTCTAGTTTTCTCTAGGCCTGCACCTTGGCCCAGAGGCAATGTCTCTGTCATTGGTGTGAAACTCCAGGGTTCACCTCCTGGGCAGGTTTGACTCCTGTTGACTTCCAGTGGGCTCACCACCCACAGGAAGGTGCAGTGCAATGTGATTTAGATGGCAGTCATGGATACTGGTGCCCCTGCGACTGAGTGACAGACAAGCGGGTGAAAATGGATGGATGGATCTTTAAAGTCAGATGGCGCCGTACACCCCCAAAATTGTCTGGATCTTCATGACACTTTCCAATTTTTGGTCTTATAATCTGCTCTTTAACCATTATCCCATTATCTGTTCCTTTGTGAAGTTAGGATGTGACTAAGTGCTGTCCTCCTGGACAAAGCCACAGTCCTCCATCTGTGCAAACATCCATCACCCGGTTCCATGTCCCTCCCGTGTTGTCCAACATGTTTTATTCGCATATATATATGTTTTATCAGCGTGTCTGTGATAATTTATCATACCCCTTATATCGCCCATGAGAATTCCTAATACGATCACGTATGATTGCGTTAGAAGAGTTGGGGAAGGAGAGGCGGAGACACACACACTAACACACACAGAGGGTGTGTGTAGTGTGTGCTTGGGGAAGAGAGAGAAAGTCAGAGCGCGTGTACGTGTGTGGCGAGTGAGAGATAAAGAGAGGGAGGGCGAAAAGAGGGAGGGAGGGAGAGAGAGAGAGAGAGAGAGAGAGAGAGCCCCATGGACCGTGACAGTTAACTCCAGCTGTCGGCACTGTTACAAACCGACAGCATCCATTCAAGACTGGGGCAGAAAATATGCAAAGCCTTTTTTTTCTCTCTCTCCAATATTTGTGAACTACAACAAACATCACTCCGGCGTCCACATCATCAACTAATTGTTGCATCCTAGACGTGAATCCCTCCCTGGAGGCTTGAATCACATCTCTGCAGCATCCCTGCACAGAATCCTCTGCTACCGATTTTTTCCCCCTTCTTCTCGGCTGCTTTGGTGCCGCCGTCGTCGGAAGCTGAGGAGGAGGCTGAACTCGAGACACTTGGACATCCAGATCAACGACGCACCATGCCATTCATCCCGTGGGTTGAATAATTGGGGAAGGGGGGAAAGAAAAAAAAAAAGTTGGGATTCATTCTCCTGCTACGCACGACTGTGTGGAGGATGGATCTGGGTTGATGCGAGTGAGGAGACGGTGGCGTCCACCTGGACTACCTGGAGCTGTCCACGGGAGCGGTGCTGAATCAACTTACACTGTTGCTTATTGTCCACCTCTGATATGCGGAGCTCGGCGGGTTGAGACGCACATGTCCCTCATAGTCTGGGATTAGTGGCTGCTGATTTATACCAAGGCAAACTTAACACCACCCCTCCACCCCCTTGAAGAGGATGCTACCTGACGGCGCAGAAATGAAGCTGTGAACTCTGACGGTTCCATGATCAGGATGACATTTGGGTGAAAAACCGCTCGTGGCTCAGAAGGACCGGAACAGACGCTTTTTTTTTTTTTTCTTTTTTTTTTTTTTTTGCTGCGTTTCACGCCAACATATAAGCAGCTGCGCCAAAACCCGCACCAGACTGCCGAACTAGACACTCGGGCTTTTTCACGGTCTCGGTTCGGGGAGATGGCTGCGATCGCCAGCTCCCTGATCCGTCAGAAACGTCAGGCGAGGGAATCGAACAGCGACCGAGTCTCCACTTCGAAGCGTCGCCCCAGCCCCAGCAAAGACCCTCGCTCTCTGTGCGAGAGGCATTTCTTGGGGGTTTTCAGCAAAGTCCGCTTCTGCAGTGGCAAGAAAAGACCAGTTCGGAGGCGACCAGGTCAGTGCTGTCGAGTCTTTTTTTTTTTTTTTTAACTAATGTGTGTTGCGTGTGCGTAAATGGACGCGGTCCCCCTCCGCCCCCCTCAACCCCCCGCATCTCCCACCCCGCCCCTCTTTAGAGCAGCAGAGGAGGTATTATACTGCAGTCGAGGGCTCGGAACCGGAGGAGAGGATAGATTTTCTCCGCGGTGCGTAAAAATCCACCTGTTCCATGAGGTGGTGTTGTCAGTGGAACCTCCAGGTATCCCACACGGAGCAGGCTGCTGTAGGACGAGGTCTACATGCGGTGGCGTTACCCCCTCCCACCCCCCCATTCCCCCCCATTATTCCCTGTGATGCTGCTCTGATCAGAATAATCAATTACCCTGAACGGTATTGATG
>JAFBJS010000524.1:27567-38448 GCA_016785265.1 Paraplagusia blochii | reverse complement strand
AAGCTAGAGAAGACAGATTGAGATGGTTTGGACATGTTCAGAGGAGGGACAGTGGATACATTGGAAGAAGAATGATCCTAGAGATGGAGCTACCAGGTAGGAGACAAAAAGGAGATTGATGGAAGCAGTGAGGAAGGACATGGAGGAAGTTGGAGTTGGAGTAGAAGATGATTCGCTCTGAAAAAGGGAAATTCAAAAGGAGAAGATATAAAGAGATGTTTAATATATCAATCTTAACTGCAGGAGAGAAGTTATTCTTATTTGGTCTGAATTAGTACCACAGATGAAAATACAATAACAGAGAAATATTATTGATGCATTGATCAATAAACTGAACTGCTACAAGAGCAGAATATTTCAGACTTCACAAATACTAAAACATGTTTTTTTTTTGTCCCCTTCGTAAGACAGAGTGCAGGTTATTTTCAGAAACTTTGAGTCCGTTTGTGATCTCTCCTTATTTCAAGGTGCCTCGGTTTTGATTTATTTTTATCATTGCTCTCTGCTCACTGCACGTCTGAAAGACAGCAGGAGAACCCACATCCAGCAGAGTTAAAAGAAACCTGAAATGTCCTTTTTGTCTGCCTTGCCTTTTGCCTGAATCGCTTTTATTTTTACGACTGTCTGCCCTTTTCCCCTCCTCCCTCTGTCTATTGCAGCTCTGTTTAATCTTATCCCTGTGGGTCTGAGAGTGGTGGCAATTCAGGGAGTGAAGAGTGGCTTCTACATTGCCATGAATGGCGAAGGCATGCTCTACAGCTCGGTAAGAGACGCCACTTTGAAATGTGTTTATAAGTTTCCATTGACGCACGTTGTCTTTTTGTCGTCTGCTCTCGCATCGTTCCCCGAGCAGCAACATCCCCTTCAACTGTGTTCCATCTGAGACCTGCTCAGATGTGCTTTGTTGTGAAGTGCACTGCAGTTCTTTCCACATTTGTTGTTGAATCACTGCACATCTTTTTTCATCTGTTTTAACATTGAAATGAAATACTTCTTTTTTTTTTTTACAAAGCTGTTTCCTTTCACAGAACTATTCATTAAAAAACCTTACTTTGCATCATCTTCAGTAGTGACCTGCAGTAATCTTTGGTAACAGCAGAGGCACTAAAAACTATGATTGAAGTATCTGATATTATTATTTATTTGAGATTAATCAAGTTGCGGACTATTCCCAATTAATCGTGATTTATTGGGAATTGTGAATCAATAATAAATTATTTGAAGCGCTTATCATGTTTTTTCATCTGTTTTAACAAAAAAAACTTGCAGCATCTTTAGTAGTGACCTGCAGTACTCTCTAAAAACAGCGGAGGCACTATAAACTATAGCGCATTAACTGCCATTCCAGTTTTTATTGGGATTCCTTTATTATTTTATATATTATTCTAATATTATTTTTCAATTATTATATTTATATGTGATAAATCAAAAGATAGATGTGGACTATTCTCAATTAATCGTGATTAATTGCAATATAAATCTGTCATAATTAATTGATTTCATTGTTATTTAAAGCACTAATCATGTTTTTTCATCTGTTTTAACTAAAAAGCTTACTTTGCAGCATCTCATGTAGTGACCTGCAGTACTCTTTAAAAACAGCGGAGGCACTATAAACTATCGAGCATTAACTTCCATTACCTTTTTTAGTGGGATCTCTTTATTATTTCATATATTATTCTTATATTATTTTATTTAATTATTATATTTCTTTGTGAAAAATCAAAAGACAGCTGTAGACTATTCTCAATTAATCGTGATTAATTGCAACATGATCAATGTGAAAATTAATGATCAAAGATCTTCTGATTAATATGAAGGTAGCTGCGGACTCTCCTCAATTAATTATGATAATTGCAGTATTAATTATAGTTAATTAATAACCAGTTTTCATCTGTTTTAACATTAAAATGTAGTATATTATAATCTGAATTCATCACAATTAATCAGGACTGTATCAATTCAACATCAATTAATCAATACTAATTGATATCATTGTTATTAAAATTTTGTCATTACTGTGCATCTCGAACGTATTCAGCGTTGCTCTCAAAAGTTTGGCGAAGCTCTCGTCCTCGATCATCCTGCAGTCCCTTACAATCCATTAGGCAATTGTGTCAGTCAGCTCGTCATCATAGGCTTATTTACTGCCCTGCGTTCACTGCGTCTGGTCTGACGCCAAACGGGAAACTGACCTGAAGTTGAATCCTTGACAAACACTTTTTGTCTCCTAAATAATCGACTGCATTTGAGAGCCGGTGTCTAATGCATCACAACTCAAAAAAATCATTAACTTCAAGAATTTTCATGGAAGAGACAGCAATTTAGCATAGAACAAAAAAGAAATGGATAGAAAAACATGGAGCATCAGTGTTTAATTGGAGAGTTTATATAATGAGTGCGACTTAATTGCGAGACTCGTGCAGCAGATGCTGGTTAGAAGAACCAGTGGAGGATGAGGACACGATTTGTTGAGATGAGTTGCTAAGAGAGCAGAGATGATGAGAAATTGGTTGGGAAGTCAAAGTGAGTTATCAAGGTACACATCCCTATTTGTTGGTGTTATCAAGCCTCCACTTCCGACCTGAGGGAAGATAGTGTTACTGAAGGAAGAGGTGGATTGGAGTCTGTGATCAACCACTGCTGAGGAACTTGGCAGTGATGGTGGGATTGGCAGACAGCCACAGTGAATAATGGGCAGGAGCTGGAATTAAAAATCTGGCCGTCATTTTTTTTTTTCCTCCTTCTTTGTTCTGAAAATACTAAAATGAAGGGCACGGTGGAACTGGTGTCTGATGTAGAGCAACAGTTATTGATAGAAGAGGCACTTTACCATTACGGAGGCATAAGAACCAGATAAATGGTGTTGATAAATGATTTCTTTAAAAGGTGCACTTGAGTAATTGTTCCGTCTTACAAAGCCGTTGCCAGAGGAATACGATTTCTTATCCCGAACTCGCCAAGCTTGCTGCTGCAGCAGATGTGGGGGCGACGAGGGAAGGACTTGCATATAATAAATGCTATTATTTATTTATTTTTTTTTTTGTGCAACTCATTCAGGCTCTCGCCCTCATTCACAACAAAAAAAATCTCATAAACATGAGCACAGTCTGACAATAACTCCGGTAATAACTCTCAGTCGGCATATCTACTGTACGTCTAATTAAAGAACAGCTCCGGCCGAGCAACGATCTTTGCGTTTGTCAAAATAACCGATTCCAGTCGTTGCCGCATGACCTGAATCCATACGCAGTGATGAGGCGATCATTTGCTTTGGTGTCTGTGGTTGAAAATAATCAGAAATGATCGAGTGTCCAACATGCCTCTCTCCCCCCCGCCGTCTTTATTGCTGTTTTATTGTTTTAATGTGTGAACAAATAAACCTCCGACCTTCAAATCGCAGGGTAAAATCATTTGTCCTGGACGCCTGACAAATCCTTCTGGTGTGATGTTTGGGAATTAGTATTCCATGGTCATGGTGTGGACAGAGACAGACTTTTACTTGCTCATTTACTATTGAAAGATTTGGGTCAATCAGGACGCTAGTTGAAGAAACCAAACTTCTCTTCGATAAGATAACTTCAAGATAACTAGATAAGTTGAACTACCTATTTATTATCTATTATTATTATCATTATTATTATCTAAGTATTCAAGTTATATTGCATACTTATCTTGAAGATAAGTATTCAAGATAACTTTTTCGAGAAGTTTTCTTGAGAAGAAACTTCTCGGGAAAAGGTTTCTTCTCAATCCACGGCAACAGCAACGGAATTAGGAGTTGGTCCAGGCGAAAAAACAAACGAAGCCGTCGAATGGTCGATTTGTCTAATGACAAAACATAAAAACACTCGAAATAGTAGAAATAAATGAAGCAACTACAGAAAGAAAAAACGTACGAGTACGACTATGGTTTTGCGATTACAATAATACCTGTCCGGGGGGAGTGGTTTCTTCAACTTTGTGGGCGTGAATCACATGTGGAATCCAATGGGAGAAAGGAGGTTGGGTCTTTAGTGACCAATCACTTGGTGTTGTTTATGCATGTGCCCGTGGTCGCCACCATGTGGTGGTTGTTGTGTACTACGGCCTAGCAACATCTATGGCAGATACTCTGGTTGAGGGTCGAAAATGTAAAGTCTACAATCGCAAAAGTGAGAACAGCTGAAATCTGACATATATATTTGTAAATTTGAGAAGACGTGGAATGTTTCTTCCGACAATAATTCTCTTTTTTCTGAAGCTGTTGTGGTTCAGCCACAGCTAATAGACTGTGTCCTTCACTTTTCTTTGCGACACTCTCTTATCATTATCTTTAATTTCCTTTGTGACTCCCTTCCTCTCCCTTTTTTCTCTCTTTTCTTACTTAATTCCTCCTTATCAAAGTTACTTGCTTGTTTCTTTAGTTGTTTCTTCATTGTTGTTTGTTTTCTTTACATCCTCCTCTTCCTCCTCCTCCTCCTCGTCTTCACTTCCTCTGGGGAGATAATTACAGCGGGATATCCTCCCACCTCCTCGACGCCACCTCCCTGTTCTTTTGTATTCCTCCCTTCCTCTCTTTGCCTCTTCGCTCCGTCTTTTTTTGGAAACAACTTTTCCCGTCTCTCCTCCGTATGTTGAAGATGAGATGCGGCCACTCCGTGAAAGGTTTCCTTTTCAGACTCTTCTCCTGCAGCTACTTCTTAACGGTCGGTTTAATTGGGCCATTGATCACCTTTAAGTGGTTAGAACATGTTAAGGGTTTTTCCGCAGGATGCGGTTCGGTTTCCCTTCCCTTTATTGCAGACCTCTGCACTCAGCCGCTGCTGATTGGAAGATGATGGCGGCCATGGATAAGCAGGGTTCTTATGCTGGTGTGTGTCTGTTTAGCACTGAGGCATGTGGGGGCAGAGAATCTACAATGAAGAGTTCCCTTCTATTATTTATAACACTTCTCAATATGGCCTACTTAACTGCACAGCAGAAGTTACTGCTCTGCCTCTTCTCCTCCTCCTCCTCCTCCTCCTCCACCTCCACCTGTCTTAGCACCGTTTCCTCTAAACTACATTTCTACAGTACAAACCGAATACTACGTACCAACCTATTGACCTACCTGACTACTGTCTACTACATAGATTTACATGAATACTCCACTAGACCTTTCACAAATGCAAAATCCACCTATCCATCTATCTGTCTGTCTGTCTATACATCAGATGGATGGATGGATGTATAGATACATCCATCCATCCATCTATACATCCTTCCATTCATCCATCTATACATCATCCATCCATCTATACCTCCATCTATACTGTACATACATCCATCTTTACGTTCAACCATACATCTATGCATCCATCCATCTTCCTATACTTCATCCATCCATCCATCTATCCATCCATTTTTCTGTCTATCTATCTATCTATCTATCTATCTATCTATCTATCTATCTATCTATCTATCTATCTATCTATCTATCTATCTATCTATCTATCTATCTATCTGTCTGTCCGTCCGTCCGTCCGTCCGTCCGTCTGTCTGTCTGTCTGCATATCCATCCGTCCTTACCTTGTCTACATGCCAATCTTATGCCAGTGTTTCCCAACTCCTTCAAGCCTTGGCACTAGTCCACATCAGAACATTTTAACAGTGTATCAACAAAAAAAAGTCAAAAAAATCATAGATTAAATAGAATTACCTCCTTGTTGTTATTATGAAAATACCAAAGAACTTATTGGGTCCAAATGGAGGATAAGCACTACAGCAAATATAGTGATAACAATGTACTATATGGTCATATTGTAAATTTTCAGGCAAAGAACGCCAACTAAGTTTATTCGTTTGGATTAAGCAAAGAGAATAGATTATAGAAGACATTATTATTGTACAAAAGTTGCTCTCTGAGAAGGAAAGGTTGGAGATCCCTGATTTAGAGCATATCATATTTACCTGATTATATATTCATTGCAGGGAACTGCCAGAATTTTTCTGTTAAATAATTCTATATTAGGAAATTGAGGTGAATTAAATCTCCAGGCAGTGTGTGTCTGAAGAAGGTTGTAGAATATAAGACTAAAAGGCCTTTCTTTAAAGTGATCATGTCACGTAGAGAGACAGAAGCAGAGGAAGAGATAAACATGAGCAGAGGACAAGGAAAAGGGAAAAAAAAAAAAAAAAGTTCAAACAAGGATTTTCACTTTAAATAACGTCTAGACAATTCCCGACCTGAATCTCTCCCGGAATAATAATGAGCTCTCCGGGACTTCCACAGCAGGGCCGGGATTCTCACTGAGGCCAGGACTCTCATTTACCAGCGACGTAGTCACTCAATTAGAAGGAGGTCTCCTCCATTTTCTCCTCTTGAAGGAAGACGAGCAAAAGCGATGCCTCACGTAGTGCAGAGCTGTTGACTCTGTTCTGATGGGCTGTGTTAACTGATTTGGATTCTGGATGCGTTCAGCCCATTTCTGTTGGCAACCCAGTTTTATATCTATTACCAACTGCTCTCCTGCTTCATGTTTCATTTACCTCCTGCACCTGTTTCTTCACTGCACTTCCTGTTAGTTCATGGCAGACAAGTATGGCCTCATACACTGTTTGTGTATAGTCCCAGGTATTAACTCAGTGTCTGTCTGTTTATTCATACATCTGTCCATCTATCTATCTATCTGTCTGTCTGTCTGTCTGTCTGTCTGTCTGTCTGTCTGTCTGTCTGTCTGTCTGTCTGTCTGTCTGTCTGTCTGTCTGTCTGTCTGTCTATCTATCTATCTATCTAACCATCATCCATCCATCCCTCCATCCAACCATCTAACCATCATCCATCCATCCATCCATCCATCCAACCATCTAACCATCATCCATCCATCCATCTAACCATCATCCATCCATCCATTCATCTATCTAACCATCATCCATCCATCCATCCATCTATCTAACATCATCCATCCATCCATCCATCCATCTATCTAACCTTCATCCATCCATCCATCCATCCATCTATCTAACCTTCATCCATCCATCCATCCACTTATCCATCGTCCATCCATCCATCCGTCCACTTATCCATCGTCCATCCATCCATCCGTCCATCCATCTATCTATCTGTCCACTTATCCATCGTCCATCCATCCATCCGTCCATCCATCTATCTATCTGTCCACTTATCCATCGTCCATCCATCCATCCATCCATCCATCCATCTATCTATCTGTCCACTTATCCATCGTCCATCCATCCATCCGTCCATTCATCTATCTATCTGTCCACTAATACATCATCCATCCATCCATTCATATATCTATCTATCCATCTGTCCACCCGTCCACTTATCCATCGTCCATCCATCCATCCGTCCATCCATCTATCTATCTGTCCACTTATCCATCGTCCATCCATCCATCCGTCCATCCATCTATCTATCTGTCCACTTATCCATCGTCCATTCATCCATCCGTCCATCCATCTATCTATCTGTCCACTTATCCATCGTCCATCCATCCATCCATCCGTCCATCCATCTATCTATCTGTCCACTTATCCATCGTCCATCCATCCATCCGTCCATCCATCTATCTATCTGTCCACTAATACATCATCCATCCATCCATTCATATATCTATCTATCCATCTGTCCACCCGTCTGTCTCTCCGTCCGGTGATCCATCCATTCATCCATCCATATAGTCCTTCAGGGAGAGCTAATCAATGTATAAAACACGTTTTCATTCGTTTAAAATGTCTGTGAATCAATACTAAGAAACTGGCATCGATTGGCTCCATGTTTATGTTTGGCCATCATAGCCTTGTTCTCTGGCTTTATAGCCGGGTCATTGCTGCACTTCTTCTGGCGTTAATACTCCCAACTATCCATCAGTGGAACAGCCTCCCATTATAGTCTTCTGTTAATAGATATGGCTATTTGTTGAGCTAACTGGTAGATACCATCGCACCAGTTGATACAATATCAAGTGATACTGCGGAAATGTCTCCTCTCTCCCTCTCTCTCTCTGACGGGTTTCACCCTTTTTCATTTGCCTCCTGTGCGTGCTGTGACCTCCATTTGCTAAACATTTGCATTTGTGCTTCATTGCATCCAACTAATGTGGAACTGGGTCATAAAAACACTGCCTTGTTATTGTTGCATAACATCAGCTCATGTGGAATCACATTAAGTGAGCGTGTATTCCAGCTAAATCCTGTCAAAGGTATGCAAATATATCCATCAGGTCCAACAAGAGATGGACTTTTGAGCAGGACAAATCTCTGCTTTTCGGTGAAACATCGTCTATGTCTTTATTAATGAATTATTAACTCATTAACTTCTGGTTTTCTTCATGACACATGAAATATAGTTTTTTTCAGATGCAGTATTTGCGTTTTGCATTTTGCATCAGCCTCGTATACCACATCAGAGAGAACACCATTGGGCAAACAAGTGCATTTTATTAAACACATAAACCATGCCAGCTGATGTGCAACTTCAGGACATCCAATATTTACATAATCCGCTCCAGTTTTTGTTTTTGAGCAGGTCAAATTTACCGATAAGAGCCAACACAGAAAAAAAGGTTTGGTGAAAAGGCTAGAGAAGCCAGATTGAGATGGTTTGGACATGTTCAGAGGAGGGACAGTGGATACATTGGTAGAAGAATAATCCTAGAGATGGTGCTACCAGGTAGGAGACAAAGAGGAGATGGATGGATGCAGTGAGGGAGGACATGGAGGTAGTTGGAGTCAGAGTAGAAGATACAGAGGACAGGGGGAGATGGAAAATGCAGATTCGATGTGGACACAAGCGGAAAAGAAAAGAGGATCAGTGTGATATTATCAGTGTTCTAATTTCCCTGTCAGATCTGTGTCCCTCTCTCATAAGATTATTTTTTGGCTGTCCAAGACATGGCAGTTAATTTCTATTTATTTCTATATACATTTATATACAGTAGGGACAAACCAAAAGAAGATTCATTTATTGAAAATATGAATTGAGGTATTAATCAGAGGTTGGTGACAGTGTCAAAATACTTCAAGAGAGAGGACAGTAGTGCTGTCCTACACATGTGCAGTCATGGACACCTGTGGATATGGATGTAAACAATTAGGTGTTTATGTTATAACTCAATCAGGTATCACTGGGACTCATATGCACAGATGAAAAGAGCTGTTTTCTAGATTTTGCAAAAATATATTTATCATTTTGAGCCTTACTGCTTGAGCTGATGAGGATTTCTTGCAAAGTAAAACTGGACCACAACCCCATCAGTAATTCTTGTCCATTTACTTTGCGCGCACACTAATGAGGTTTCCAAGTGTCCATTAAGTGGATCCGCTCATCGTCAAAGGCTCAGACCCGACCTCATCACCTCCCACTGTTTATCTCCCTCACTCTCCCGCAAACAAAGTACTCCGTCAAACCGCTCGGACACCATTTGCATCCCTGTCCTTTCTGCGGTCGCCGAGAGTCGTCCTTGTGGACAAATTTAGAGGTGTTTCTACTGTGCAGGGTGTCAGTAAAGGTTAGTGATTGATAATGATGGGTTGGGCAGCACTAATGTGTTTTTGTGAGGCAGTTAAAAAAAAAAAAAAACAACGTGGCCGAACAGTGTGTAATTTATCACTGTCTCTACCAATCCACTCCACACGTACCGCACGTACCCCTCCACCCCCCCCCTCACACGTAAACAGGAGTGAAGACAGGCTGGATGTGACCTGCAGTGGCCAAGCAGAGGGCGAGATGTCTGATCTTTGACAGCGTGTCAGCGGGGCCTAGATAAACTGTACCATCCCAGCACCGAACCTGTCCACCTTTGTGGAAACCAGCGAGACACTTTCACATTGCCGACCGTGGTGACCTTAACTTCCTGGAGTCCTTTACACAGCCGGCCGTACACTACGGCGCTTTATAAATGAGCCGTCACGCACGCTGTGACTCATTATCTAATCTACGGCGAGGTGACTAACCCGAGATACACAGGTTCAAACAGCATTCATTTATACTCAGCCGTGGAGCGCAGAGAGAGAGAGAGCGAACGCCAGCAGTTAGATTTTTATATACAACAAACACTTAATAAAATAAAAACAAATGTGCTGCGTTGCCGTGAACACCCAGAACAACCCCTGCTTGCCGCAGTTCCTTTCACATCTTGTCATCCTTTTAATTCCCCCCAGTTCGCTGTTGTTTTCTTTTCTCCACTGCCTATATCTACGCTGATGTGATTTGGGCTTCGTGCTCTCAACGCCGTTGTCTCGTAGCCACAGTAAAGTGCTATTTAAATGAATCCCCCGTGCACCAGCCCGCGGGGCAGTTATCGGTGTGTGATGCTGCTTACAGAAATGTTTAACAACTTTTAATAACACAGGGTGACTCCTTAGCAGCGCTAGAAGAAAACAGAGCAAAGTCAAATTACCAAAATGTGCAGGGGGGGGTAGTTTGTCAGACATTGTGTTCTATAAGTTTGCATCTATAGTTAGATGTGAAATGAAACGGCAGATTCTAGTTGTTGTCTTCTCTTAGATCCCTTTAAGGCAGATGTGTCTGTGTAGGTTCTCAGTCATCCAGGTCAGTCAATCCAAAAATAGTTTCTTCAAGGGCAGCTGGACATAGTAGGTTTCTTAAAGATGTTTCACCTCTTCATCCAAGAGTCTCCTTCAGTTCTTACTGGGGAGTTTGGGTATTTTACCCAAAAAAGGCTGCGAACTTGGAAAGAAGGTTTTTGCATAAAACAAGAACTAACAAAAAGGGGCGGGGTTAGATATGTGATTGACCACATCCTGTTCCAGGTGAGCAGAATGCAAACCTCTAAATATGCAACTATGGATAAGAGTAGGGATATCCGACATTGCCCAAACACTTGATTTCCGATACCGTTATTAACCGATACCGATATATGCAGGAGATTTCCC